>JAQIWN010000504.1:0-32011 GCA_034699025.1 Entomobrya cf. arborea Gr-Col-00668 | reverse complement strand
GGACAGTTTTGAATTTCTTGTCGGATTAGTGCCTTCATCCATCAGATCACCAAATCTTTACAACTGAAGTATAATGACATAGAAATGCCGTTTACGTAGATTGTGATACGATATTGTGTTATTCTGGCCCCAAAATTTGTTGTAAAAATGAAAAGTAGAAGAAACTGTTTTTATCATAATTCTCGTCGTGTTCATCCCTTCGACTTAAGTGGATGTACTTTATTTACGCTTGTGCTCTTTCCCACAGTTGGTCAGAATAAAAGACTAACGTACTGAGAAGAAGTGGATTTTCACCACAGATTTGAAACTATTCACTGGAATTTCTATAAATACTTCTTTCATATCACAAATATTGATACATCATCATAAATGATCCAGCTGGAGGGTCGAATTGCCTTTATGAAATTGACGTTTGTAAGTTTTCATAAACGATCGTCCGTCTTCTGCTGCTACAGTACTTTTCATCAAGATGCTAAAATATGTGGACGTTTTACTTGTCTGTCTTAGAGTTTCTCAAGCATGCACTAATGAGCAGAATAACAAAGACACAAATGGGGAATATTTACTGACATGACATGTCAAACAAAGAAATATATTATCAACGTGTGTGTGCCTTTTCCCTTGTGTGGGTTTTTATTTGTAATAAATTAACAAAAAAGTCTGCGCTATACGTCTAACAACCAATTCCTTATTACTTGCTTGCTACTCCTTGTTCTTTCCATCCATCCAGTTCATCATCATGTTTTCAAGCTACACTAACTTTGGACTTCTGAAGTCCTCTTTACCCGCTTTGTCCGTGGCTGGTGCCGCAGGGAGGGATAGAAAGCTTATCAAACTTGTGAATATCGGAGGTGACAATTCCGGTAACACTGGGGATGGGCAAAAACGTGGAAATCGGTAAAAAAGCAAAAAAAAAGTCAAATTGCTCTACTAAGTCACCTTGCAGAGAGATCGTCACAGTTTGTTGCAAAGTACTTAAATTTTAGGCGTTGAAATTCAGTCTAGCCACAAAAGTCAATTTGAATGATATGGAGAGTAGAGAAGCACACAAAAAAGATAGTGTTTTCTCCAAAAGAAGATTAAACTTATGAGGTTATAGTCAACAAAACGATACAGTTATCCCCACCACACACCGTTTTATGCGTCACTAACTACCACTGTGCACGTGCACTAAGTTTTAGTATTCCTAATAAAACATTCCACCAGCTTTGCCTACTCATTCACCAGTTATGCATAACAACTAGCATAATTTTATTTATTTTGTAAAATATAAATATCTACTCTTATTTGCCAATTCCAATGGCTATGCAATCCAATGCTTTTGGCTTGCTGACTCCTCTAATTTTTATAATTTAATGATTGCGACCTCCATGAACGGTTCAGTTTGCTAGAGTAACCAAAGTTACAACAATAAAGAAAAATCATACAATTATGTACTGTAGGATGGATAAAAATGGAAACAAGTTTAGTACCATTGATAAAAATGAACATCATCCAAAGTGCCATTGTGATATCGTTTAAAAATATTACTGACAAAAACCACGCTCTGACATCCTTCTTGTTTCTCTTGTTTTTGTTTCTAAAGCCTTTTACAGCGCATATAGTTAGCATAAATTACATACAGCACAGTTTACTTTTGCCAAAAAATGAAATCACAGTTGTCTCTAAAAAGATATTTCCCATAAATTATGATCAGAACAACAATAAATAAAAAGGGATTTCAGAAGAAAAATCTAGTATGATTTATTTCTTTTTTATAGCAATATGTAAAATACAACTATTTTTTATAGTGGCTTTATCCATACAATGACCACAGATTTTGCTTTATATGCATATCCATTTGCACTAACTCTTTGCTAAATTGTCCATTTCCAATTTCATTTTTGCTTTTGTTAGCATCGCATTTAAAGTATATTGCTGGTATTTATATACTATGCATGCACATACTTAGCTATTTTTCTCGACACGCAACTCATAAAAACAAATTCTAATTCTCTAGAACAGCATGTCATAACCAGACTTTTAGTCTCCTGCTTGTGGTTTTGTTCTTTTACAACTATGACACGTTACTACTAGGACTTTCTTTTTTGAATTTCAGCATAAATGACTTGGTCACATCAAAACTCGATCTTCGTTTTCATCTAGTTGAATGTAATTTCCCCAACAAAGAGTCAAATGCAGTTATTTTAGCGATTTTCATAAATGTATTGCTGCTTTAATTACTCAAGGTCAATAGTGTGTACATGAAATCTAACGATAATTAACATATAAACTTAATAAGTATAATATAAAATCAGGCATTGACTATCTGCATACTTACACACATTCATTCATAATTTTATTTGCCAACATTCTCTGCTTCCACAAATGTAACTAGCAAAAATGTACACATGTAATGAAGTCGATCAGTGAACTTAATTGTGTTTACATTACATTACATAGTCGTTTCAGCTTTCACTTTACATGCACATTATAGACCTTGCACTTCACTGGACACGATGTACCCAATCCCAAATTGCATGCATTCATTTCATTCATTCATTTCAGTGAGTTCCTTGCACATATGACATAAGAGAATTATTAAGTAAATTTTAAGTTAGTACAAGAATTTTAAAGTAGGTTTCTTAGCAAAAAGTTCCAGCACGTCATAGTCATGTCTTGTGACGAAAAGAATTGTCGTTTATGTCCACCGACGACAGGATTAGCTACACATGTAGCATTAATTACTAAAAGAACAATATTAGTTCTATTCGCTAATGAATTCGTCCGTCCAACTGTCAGAGTCATTGTGCTGGCTTCGACTTGTCGTCCTACTGTAAGAAATGGTCGTTTAAGTAGTTATTTAGTCTTAGTTGAATCACGCTGTAATAAATTTATAGAAACATCCTTACAAAAGATGCATGTAATACATGTAAATTAAAAGTTACAAAATATGGTGCGTGCATGACCACTCAAAAAAATCGCAAAACATTTTTTCCATAGTTCACGAAACAGAATATAAAGTTTCATGCTTTTACTAACCTGTTGGATAGAAATGGTAGTACCATCATCATTGACAAAGTAAAGACTTAGCATGCACTTTATAAACGTACATTTATAAGCGTCATAGAGCTTTAAAAATTTTAATTCATAGAATTACTACACAAATTCAGATATCTACTTAGGTATAAATCATTGATTAATGAACATGAGTTTACTATCAAGAAACGTAAATTTGATGCATATCGTAATTCTCTGTGTGTATAAATTGTTACTAATCTTCAATATGTTGTGCTTTAGCAGTCTGATAATACAACACTGGATCAGTTTTCATCAAGTTTGTTCTAGAGAAAAACTGGAAACTATTTTTTTTACAAAGGTAGTTTTTTCAGATTTAATTTGGTAACGACCACTACCAAATGTCCGGTATATGGTTTATTGATTATTGTATTTACGACAAACTACCTTTCAATTCAAAATATTTAGTCATTGTTAAAAGTTCTACTTGAATCACGAAGGAATCAATTGCAGGATTTTGGTTCTAAAACTTTCTTGCAATAACCTATCGATGATGCCGATTCGGTATTCAGTCTAATTACAACCGTGGATTGGGAGTCTATTAAATATAAACGTTGCCTTGAATTTAAAAGTAAAATTAAAATGTTTATTTACTTAACTTGAATGGAACATATTAACTATAGCGAGCTAGTGATAAAACTTCAAACCATGTCTATTAAAACCCTGTGTTATATATGAACTAAACAATAAGCATTCGAGAAACCTTGCATACAAGAATATGACCGGCACGCGGTACATAATCAAAATTAGTAGTAAAATAACTAACATTAATACTAATGAAACCTAATCATCATATTAGCAAAATCTACTGCAAGCGCCGAATAAAAAATAAGCCATATTACATATCATGTGAAGACATTCCATTTGATCAAACATAATAAAATAACTATACTACTGTTACTTATTAGACGCCTTTCATTTCTACATCACATAAAATTCGTACTTAATAAGTGATTGAGTAGTATTTTTTTCTTTACATATTGACTCATTGACTGTTGTACGCACTCAAGTACCAATTTGCAATATTCAAATAGAAAGAAAGTGGAATCTCTCAACTTTCGTCATGGCATGTATTTTAATTTGATTGGCAAAACTAGAGTGTACAACCTACATCTATCTATAACCTAATTCTTTAAAAAATCATTCTCAAACGTAAACGTATTCATGGCCAAATATTCAGGTCATGTTAAAGAAACGGAAGAAATTCAAGAATTCCTTTGGTTTTTACCCTTAGCTTCATTTGTATTGCAAGCCCTTATCTTTATGGATTATTTTAAAGAGAGTAGTAAAGTTCCATGCAAAAAAAATTGCGAATCGCATACATATGTATTGCATTGAAAAAGTACTCCTGATGATGATGATCACAATAATCCAGCACGAAACTGCCAGCCCTGGATGACTTGTAATCATGCAACAGTGAAAAATACACAGCAAAGCAATCTACTCCTTTTTTGTGCATTGCAGTTGATTGCGGTGACGGTGTATAGCAAAGCAGGCAATCTGCAAAAAGAGGTATTTATTACTGTAAAAGAAAATTTTATTTTAAGATAAAAATGTAAAACTTTCTCATAAAAATAGAAAGAAAAAAAACAGAGTGAAGTCATCATCAACGGGATCGTGAAATTCCGCCATTTTTCTCTTTCCATGCGCATGGAAAAATTGGACAAGAAAGAGTACACGCTAAATCCTATTTTGTAAAAGAAACATTATACATATAAAACAGTTGCTTATATCATGACATGACAAACTGCATTATATTTTTGCTCTTTTAACTTATTTTTCATTTTAAGCAAACCGCCTATTTAGATGCCTTCAGGAATGCTTAAATTGTATTGTACCTATGTTTTTGCCATTGCTGGTCATTGAAATCCATTTCAAACACAAATATAGACCAAACCTTTTCTTACCACCTTTTTTCCTTTTACCCTGAGGTGTTTTTTTGCACTTTCACATAGCTTTCTCATAACTGCACCACAAGAATTTATTACTAAATTAAAATCTATATTTACGGTGTGATGGTGGTGGAGATCATGAATTAGATTTTTTCATTGTCGTTCGCCTGAAAGCTTAGGAAAAATACATATGCGTTCCTCTAGATTATCATAGAAATCTGGTGATGATGGGTTGAACAAAAATTTAAAAAATAACATGTACATATTTGTTTTCTTTCAGCAACGATTTGATGAATGTGAGTTGTTTGCAATAAAAAGGATAAATCGATGACTTGTTTGTAAAAAGAAGAGTGATAATGAAACGGAAGTTGGCTTGATTATTGTTGTTCATGATGTTGTCATTGCCTACTAGAAAATTATATAGATTGCACCCTAGTGTGTAGTGATTTAACGACTTGAGTGTTTCAAATAATTAATTCGTGTTGAATCTATCCTGTTGTTACTGCTGTTTTACTTCTACTAATTCTACTTCTATGATGAACTCAACTTTACAACCTTGTCGCGAAAAGATGTTGGAATGTCCTTTAGTGCCCTTATAACAAAATAATACATGAGTGATGATACTTAATTCCCATAGAAAAAAATAGAATGTGATTGTTTTTCAAAGTATACAGATATTGTACTATTTGGAATAGTTGTACAAAATCTTGTTTTGCTGTGTTTTTGTCGGCGTGTGCCTCTTGCGCTAAAATAACTCTAATATAAGTAGCAAAAAATCGTAGAAAAGTAACAGCAAACATGTTGTCTGCAGTGAACGTCAAAACGGATTTAAAAAGGTCAGTTCAAATAATACCATCATATTAAATGAACGCTAATTCTCTAAAACAACATATACTCTTTTTTATTATTTAGCCACGATTATTTTTTACAATAATTACAATTATCAGCAGCATTTATCCATTTTTAACAATCGAATTTAAAGCAAGTTCGCAGGATATCTAGTGAATATGTATGTCTGCCAGCACGACACCTTGCACACACACACCGTGTAAAGTATCAAATCAATTAATTTTCTCGCTTTTACACCAAAGAGTCGTCTTTAATACATATTAATGACGTCTTCATTTTGTAAAGTATGAAAGTTTTAATTTCTCTTGTTAAATTTAATTTTTGTAAAAATCATAAATCCGTTTTTCCTCTTGTCAATTTAATAAAAAGGTTTCATTGTGATTACCATACTTTACATAGGTAGCAGCATCTATGGCCTATGGAAAAAAGCTTCAATAGTTCGTACATATTATTATTAATAACTATACGTTATTAACGAAGCAAACTATTTTCCGATTTTTTATGTGGATTATATACATAACTGGTGCTATTCATACGTATTTATATTAGCATGTAAGATCAAATCCGTACGGCACGGCACAGTATTTCCATTTGGTATGATGTACTCTGTTTTACATGAGCTACGAATATGAATGTGCAACTGAAACATTAAAGGAAGTAAATAAATTTGTTCGGATACAATTTTGCCTTTAAAACCTATTAAATGCCGCTGTGTCTTGTATTTCTAACAAACTGTGTGAATGAATTTGCTGCATCAGCCTCCTCTTGCACCCACAGCTGTTGGTTCACTGCTTGTTAAACAAGATTAAATTTAAAAAAAGAACCCAAATGAATTCTCTTTCTTTGAAAGTGTAGTAAAGTTAAACGGTCCATTTTCATAAACGATAAAAAAGAAAGAAGGCGATACTTACCAGGGTCAAAACTGTACACAAATAAGTGAGACCGAACCAAATCTCAAAAGAAAGTGCATGAAAAAGAAAATAATAAAAAACAAAAGAGTTTACCAATGACTATCTCTTTCAAACTTTTTTTTGACGACTCATAAAACAAAACGCAAGAAAGCCAAAAGGGTGCTACTGTTAAATGAGCTCTGCGCTATTACAGACAAAGTACATAGACAAGTTCCCCGTTGCTGTTGATGTTGGTGGCGAAGCGAATCCTTAAAAGACACTAAAAGTGCTTACTGTCAAACAAGCAGACAAATCGTACTTTAAATGTTGAGAAAAATTGCAAACTTTTCCCTTAGCAGTGCAGTGACAGTAAACCTTTTTTATTACAAATTAAGATTTTACGTCTTTTTAACGAACACATTTTGTTTAACCCATATTTTGTCTCAATATATCTCGAGTAATTCTAACCAGTTAAAGTTACACTACTGAATAGCTGGTACTTAGAACATGTTATACTAATGCAGCTGGTGCTGTTATAGAAGCTGTGATATACTAGGATTGTATAGATTAGAGATCAAATGAATAGTCTACGCAATACGCATTTATTTCGTTAAGCATATGCATATAGAAATTTCGATCCAGTCCAGTCGACTCCCTCATCAGACAATATGTCACCGTCACCATGTAATATATAATATAGTTTCTTCAACTTCATTTAAATACTCCTGTATAAGCACTAAGCACGTTAGAAGTAAATTTATATTAAAATGTTTATTTTCAGATAAAGAAATTTGATGGTATGTTTGTTAAAATGTAGAGCAGGAGAATTTCGTTTCGTACCAGAGTCAAGTCATGGAATAACTGCAAGACGATTTTGACGATAGGCTTATGGGCCTTGCTTAGAAAAGTTTGTATTGTCACACTTTAAAAGCGGCAAACAAAAGCAATTGGTGTAGTAAAAGATTTCACTTGCCGTGTAATCTGTAAAGTAAATTGCTGCGGTTCTAAGGAAATAAATACAGAATTTAATAACTAATAATTTCTTTGAGTCTGGACTTGAGAAGTCAAGACAAGCTGCGTGAGTGTGTAATTGTGTGTCTGAAATGTCTTTAAACATACAAACCTGATTTTGTTGTGTAGAAATCTTACTTAAAATCTTACAACATTCATCGTCTTCTTTACTTGCAACAGATGTCATGTGTACCATTTCAAAATTCATCATCATCTACTCAGAAACGCTAACCTGCAGAACAGCAACTTTTTCATCAGCATTTCCCTTTTCATGATTTTTCTGTCTTGTGTGTAAAATGTGCCCAGTTTATTTCAAATGACAATTTTGTTTAGTCAGTGCATTGCAGAGGAAGTAGTGCAAGAGCATAGTCAGTAGTAGCCAGCCACTATGTCGACTACTTTGACGACGACTGATTGACTGTTTCTCTTTTTTCTTCAACCTATCTGTCTAGATCCGATTTGTGTTTATGTGAAAGAATATTTTGCACAAGTAAAATGTATGCAAACGAAGAGTTTTGACTGACATCGAAGTTGTGTTTTAAGGTATATTTTTGAGTGTGTAGGATTTTTTGGATGGATTCCATCCATTCGAAAGGATATTTGTGTATCTCTGAGTTGCTTGTGTGCAATGGAATCACACGCAAACAAGTTTTATGTTTCGCTCCGATGTCTACTCAAATTCCATGCTACTTTGATGTTACAACCTATTTGTAGTTTGCTTCTATGAGCTATCCCAATCGGCTAATATTATCACTTATCTTTATTTTGTCTTGCTTCATTGCCGAATTCTGCAAAAAATATAATGCGACAAGGATAACGATAGTATTGCTGATGAATTGTAATTTAATTAGTGCAACAAGTTAAGTCATTTCCTTTTGACAGATAAATATTTTAATCGTCCTCATCGCGTTGTAGAATGTGAGACTGTTCCTGAAATGTTTCATTCGGTTTACTTGCTGGCAGTGATCCTTTTGTCATCAGTGGAGAGGTCATGAGGTGTCAACAGCTAGCGTAATTCGCTTGACAAAGAACATTTGTATGCATCAAAATGTCTATGACGACGAGCGTTTATACGATTGTCGGTTCTTTCACGTGCAATAATGTAAAGCATATTGCACATTGTAACTCAATTCCCCTTTAAAACGCTGTCATCATTAGCATCATTCTCATAATATCTTCAAAATAAAGATGAAGACTACAGACTTGACTTGTGTCGGTAAATCCAATGAAAAGGTTTACAAAAGAGACAATACCCTAAAGATTTTTTAAATTCAGAAGTACGATGGCATTTAAAACAAAGCAAATGAGTAGATACTGAAATAAAAAGTCTATTTTTAAGGTAAACACTTGTTTGCATACTGTGAATGTTATGCATATCTATATTTATAAAATTAAGGGTTACAAAGTAGGTAACAAAAGTTCCAAAATTGGCTCCCGTTGAATCTCTTGTTAGACAAATCGAAGCTGTTCTAACCGTCCAAACAATCTTTTTATAAAATCTACATGGGATTGCGGACGGTCCATGATAAAGTTTGACCTCAAAAAATGTTTCCTTCACACTGAAAATATAATTTTTTAAAGTGCGCTTTTCCACCAAATTTTATATCAAATGCTTGTCATGATGAGCTGGAGATGCTGACGAAGAGCTTTCCAGCAGGATGAGATTACGAAAATGGAAATATTGATGTCGTCATCATGGCATGACCATAGTTTAAATGATTTACATCCTCTTAGTTTTAGTTCGTTCATGTTTGTGTGCACATAAGTAATACACTCATACACATGCATGAAAACCTGGCCAATTTCGAAATATAAAGAAACTTTTTTCTTCATAATAGTTTCTTGTGCATTATCGCTGAAGTTCTGATGATATAATATGCCATTAGAACGACACAATAACCGTAACTGCAACTACCACATATTAACTACTAATGGCTATAATTGACGGACTACTTCTAATTGATGGGATATATACTTCACAAAGAAAATTTAAGTCAACAGTCAAATTTTAAATCGACGGGGAAATATTTGATCAATTGGGAAGTAATAGAGAATCAGAATAGATTCTGAAGCCTTAATCAATTAATAGTAGTATCCAAGTTTCGCGAAAATTTAAAATGAACGTCGACTCATAAAGTTTTGCTTGACTAAAATGAATTAAAAAATCAAGCTCTCATCCCACAGTAGAGGAGCTGGCTCCATGGGCTTTCTGCTAGTTTACTATATACTTTCTAAAATTGTGTATATATTGCTTTGCAAATATATCTAAAAACAAATGAAATCAGTTTGACAGCAAAGAGAAAGGGATTAACACGTATTATCAAAATGTGTGTTATCCCAAATCCCGATACATTGTACTGTGCTACATTAGAAGGTTTCCCTTTGCTGATTATAAGTGAGCCAAAAGTGAAATGATGTGAATGCGGAGGAGTAAAATAGGCAAAGACGCGCTGCAATGATTTTCAGTAACTTGCTATAAGACTGACCGAATTTTGTATTTCGTAGCGTATTAATAGCGTAGCGTGGTACCGTGGTAGCGCAAATACGCTACTGGGCACCCACTGTAATTAAGTATACATCCGTCAATGTACTCCAATATTGCTACACTTTTAAAGATGATTCCGCTACTTCTTACGATTAGTTTTTTTGTTAATTTTCTTCCAGATATTCCGAATAATGCAATCAGATCTAGTGTTACAAGAACTATGCAACTTCGTTATAGCATGAATTTTACATACGTTATGGAAATATGGCAACTACATTGCTTTTGTTATGTTTACATTACTCAATGTATTATAGTAGTATGTGTACATAAAATTAACGTCGAAAAACTATATATGTATTATGTAAACGTTAAGAAAAACTAAAACTCATACTGACCTTCACTATCATCGTTTCGAATCGTCGACACAAAATGTGTGGAGATATGTATTTATATGAACATGAACTCATTTCATTATTGTTTCTTAGAGAGGTAAGGAGTAATTCCGTATATCACGAATCTTTTGTTTTAAAACCCTTTTAACGACTTTCCTCCTTTGCTTTATAAATACATAGTATATGTTCCTATGAGATATTATGCAACCACTAACTAGGGAAAGTCGGAACGTGATTTTCTCCGGACACTTTCAGATTTTATGAATTACCACTCTTAATTAGATAAGCCTGTATAGATTTTGCCAGCTCTCTATAGGTTCTACCTCGGAAAATATTTTTTTAAACATGGTTTTAAATGTACACACAGAGCTTCTGGTTTATAAAGATAAATGATTCGGATCGTCAAGAAAAATGACAAGATACATACTATTGATGAGCTAAGTTGTCTTTCGTGTACATTTGAAACCAAGTTTTTAATATTTTCTGAACAACCACCCATGGAGAGTCGGCAATTACCATATGGTAAAAGTAGTAACAAATATTTATTAATATATGGAAGCGAGCAGATAAAATAACGTTCTGATTTTCCCTTGTAAGTTAACTGACTGACGGATGACTATCATCCGCATCTAATTCGAAAGCAGGGTATATTATCCGGTGTCTACACAGTACGCAAACACAATTACCATTCCATTATCAGTACACACTACAAGACGAACAAATGGTGTAAGGCTGTCGATGATTCTATTTTAGCTCATCACCATCATCCTCATTCACGCTCACATTGCAATTGTGTATTTTTATCTACAACATGATGTTACCTTAACCAGAACCGACATCAGACGTCTTGATTCACTACAGGATAGTTAACATGCTAAATTGTTAAATATTACACATGTACGCATGAGTTCTTTCAGCGAGAGAGAATAGAAAACACGAGATTAGTTGTTTAGTTGAATTGGAGAAAAATGCAAAATCCGGAAGACAAGTAGTTTTGTAGTGTCAAACAAAAAAGGTGCAACAATCAATTTAAATGCAAATTCACATTTTTGATTTAAACAAAGTTTTGATGGCATTGTTAAGAATATTACTGTCATGCTAAAACACGCAGGACTTGTTCTTCCGATATTCCTGGTGTACAGATTATTGCACCAATACTAAAAAATCAAAATGCTGGTATAAAGCACAGCATGCAAAAACATGGGTCCGTTGTGTTGTATGTGCTAGATGAGAGGGCTAGAAATTAGCACATAACTAAAACAGTGTTTGTTAAAGTTTGTTCTTGACTATGATAATGAATTATCATTCTGCGTCATTGTTCTCGTTTTCACTGTCAAGTGAGTGGTTATTGTCTAATGTGTTTATCTAGGACTGCAAAAATGGGAGAAAATATTATTATCTACAAGTGCGTGCTCTTATAATTTTACAATATTAGTTCATTCTTTCGAACGTTCATTTTCTAATATTTTTCGAGAGCACATCTCTTTCTTTGTATTTATGAGTGTGAGAAGGACACTCAAGGGTTTCTTCACGTATCTCAGGAGGAACGTCACCTTTTTCATGGACAGAGACGACGCAAGCACCCCTGCAACAGTTGATATTGTTGAGGCCTCGGAAAAAAGTTTTCTTGTGGAGGGCAACGATAGTCGGTCTGTCATTTATTATGATATGATTATCAAACATTTACTTCAATTTACTTGCATGCGTTTGCCTTCAAAATGATTAAAGTTGTGATTCAAACAAAATAGCAAATAATTCAGCGATATGTATACTATAATACTTTAAGCATGGCATTTACATAAAATAAATAGAAAGGTGAAATCAAAATTGATTTTTTATTCTCCTACATAAGTTTCATGAATAATAAAGCATGCAAAAAAGTATATTCGTTGCATGGGCCTCCATTGAAAACTAGGAACTAGGAAGAACTAACACATTCTGTGTAACAAATTTTTAATGCACTTACTCATGTATATTTCACAGTCGGCATTTTATTTAGAAACATTGGTATTTTACAGTATCCAGATATTTATACATTGTCACTTGCGACACAATGTTAACACGCGAGGACTTGTCTATTTGCTGCTTTTTTCAACTACACACGGTATGAATAGTTTCATTATTCATGCTTAGCGTTTTTATAACCTCGATAATACTCGATAAGTTTCTGTACAGAATCCTCTCCCTCTGATGATAACTTTGCAATCAAAATAATAGTTGACAGTTAGAGTATTAATAAGTAATATTAAATTTTTAGAGTGCGGTACCCGCCATGATGCCTATATTTACCAACAAAGATTAACCCTAGTATGCGCAACGTCGATAGAAAACGTTGAAATACTCTATTAGAAACTGTTACACTGCAACTGAAGTGTTGTTCTACGTCAAAATTCAAAAAATTCTTTACAAATTTAACTGAGTTATATGTCCTTTAAGCCAATCAGACTAAAAACAACGTAAATCTCAACACAAAACTAACGAATATAAACGAACGAGTTGATAGACAAATGGAGAAAAGCGAATGAAAAAAGTTCATATAATCAATACATGTGAATATTTAATAAGGGGATGGGAATAGACAATACCTTTTTTATCATACTTTCCTTGGCATCTAATATTTCTCTTTGCATTACGCTTGGTTTTTTGGGAAGCCGGAGGAATAGTGTATATACTTAATATTGGTAATATCTACACTCTTGTTTCTCTCTTTCAATACGCAAAAAATTGCGTATACTTTTAGCCAAAGAGAAAAAAGAGGCCTTTTTCTACCTTGTCTGTTTTCACTCTGTCGATTGTATCTTTTTTCTTCGTTTTTGTTGCTTGGATGATGAGTGGCTAATAAAGGTGGGCTAATAAAAGCTTTAATGTTTTTATATACGACAATGCTAAACAAAGGAAAAAAGAATTGAAAGAGAAAACATCTCAAAGCCGAGAATAACAATAGAGACAGAACAATGTTGTGTGTGTTTACATTTTATAGCATTTGCAATTACTCTCTACTATTTTGATGATGATTATGGTTAATGAGGGAGTTCGTTTGTATACAAGTCTATGTATCTAGCAGCCTCATCAACAGCAGCATAATCGTCATCGTACTTATACTTTTTTAAACTTAACAAAACTTTCACCTAGTCTGTTTTAATGGGTGCGTGCAAAGAATTGATGCCCAACTTGCTTTCACTAAGAAATTTTTTCATCTACTTTGCTGCTTGCCTTCCCCTAAAATGCCTCAATAATGGTTCCTTTCCTTCAAAAACTTTTTTACAACAGTAAACTTTAAGGAATATTGCATGAATATATGTGTATGTACAAAATATGTACATAAAGATTTACAGAAAACAAACGTAATATAAAAAGGACGGCGACAGCAGAACAAAGAGAGAAAGTTGGTATTTGGAAACGAAAATATAAAGTACACTTAAAGTACAGTTTTCCTTTCAGAAAACAATAATGTTCTATATGAATATACATATGAACGATTGAACAAAAACATAGCATGAAAAATAGACAGTATACAGCATATTATTTTCGTTGTTAAACAATTAAAATTGCTTCAAGTAAAACAGTCTGGGCTTGTTGGTATTTGAATTGTTCTTGTTCGTTCCGCTGAACTTATATTTATTTCAGAGGAAGAAGAGGAAATATGTTGTGGAGAGTTTGTACCTCATACTTTTTTCTTTTAAACATATCATCCCCTCAAGAGCCATCATATTGGTACATTTAACAAGCACTACCGGAACCAACGAGAGAAAAGATCGCTCAAGCAATGAACGTTTTCACTTCATACCTTTTTTCTGTGATCAAAACAGCGATCTAAAGTGTTCGAAATCAGGACGACGTGTCGGCAAAAATAGGGGAATTTCTCTGAAATATAATTTTTTGTTTAAAGGCTTATGCATAAAATAGTAAAGTCTTGTAAAAGAGTTAAAGGTATATACCTATATATATATAATATCAAACAAAACTGTATCTTCTTAAACATGAAAGGCAAATTTTTTATGCGCAAAATTTACTTGGTCGGATTTTTTCGTCACATTGTAAATAAATATGACATCATAATATTTCCAGCCATATATCCAATTATTACTCTACTTTCAATGTAAACCAAATTGACTCTAAAGAACCTAAAAAATACCGTATTTTGCAATCAGAGAAAGCTCACGATGAAAGTCGGGTTGAAAGATTTTAAGATGGAATACTTGAAACGACTCTTTTAAAAAATAATCCCTTCTTACCTAGAGTGTGGTTCAACGGCAATAATTATAGAGTAGTACTGAATCAATCACAAAATATGTTTTTTTACTCCATCGTTTTTTACTCAAAAATGGTTAAGTGTGTAGATTAAAGTTTAACAATTCAAATGATTCCTCATTTATGGAATTGTGACCATCCATTTAATGGGGCAATGGTCAGGAGATAAGTAAATTCCAATTATTGTTGATATCATATTAGGTTAGTTTCCTGGCAAGTGACGAATAGCACCTTCAAGTGACATACATCATTAGAATCTTCTACTTTTTATGAGCCGTTTTATGCAGTTCAAAAATTAAAAAATAATTACAAAATTGGATTTTCTGCATTCAAAAGTACCCATGTTGATCCCACCAGGTTAAGTTGAATTCATTTCCATGCAACGAAGTACGTCCCCTTAATATCATATATTAAGTTTATATTGCCCCTGTATTTAACCAGACATGAATTCACCCAGGGATGACACAAAAATGACATTGAACTTTGGCATCAATTTTCAAGATGAAATGTCTATTTATTTAGCGACATAAATAATAATAAGCTTCCAAAGAATTCAATTAATGTACGTTACAAAGCTCAATCTGTGGGAAAATAAAATTTACAAAAGAAAAGAAATAGATGAAAATGTAAAATTCGATTATCGCTTCGACGTAATTTCAACATGAATGCAAACACCATCCTTGAAAATTTACGTGTGACGGCCTACTGTGACGGCTTAAATATAATGAAAATGTAAATATTTTTCATCCATCGCCACTTCACTTCTCGTTCTCACAACCACGGAAAGCATAAAAATAATTTATCGGCTTGATCTAGCTCCATGTGTCAGAAAGGTAACATGATGTAGCATTCAACTTTATCGTTGAGCTAGAAATTCAGAAAAAAATAGTTAGGAGGCATTGTAAAGACGTTTATATGCTAAACAGTATTGGTGTTAGCGTGGATAGTTACAATATTAAGTTGTTTTCTAATTTGACTACCTTTATAAGCAAGCAGCATTGTATCCACAACAAAAGAATTTGGCAACATAGTTGAGTGTGTCAATGCGTACATATTATGAAAACTGACTTTCTCCTTAAGAAATACGTTCAAGCTGACATGTAGGACGAATATATTTACATTATACAGTTTGCATAAAAATGTGCACATTTGTGTACGTATTGTCCATTTCCTCAAGTAAGATTTATGAAAAAAGTTAGTTAAAGTTCTAAAAATTAAAGAGATGAATTGCATAAAATCAAAAACATTTTAAGATTTGGTAAACAAATCCTCAATAAATTAGTTTTCAAGGGTATGCAAATTATCAAGCAGTCATAAAAATACCCTTTCTCTTTAGAGAAAATTATCTTTAAAATAAAGAGGGAGTAAATTCTTTCTAGTGTTTAAAGAAGGACTTAACATTAACTGATGCATCATCAAAAACATTGTTAACATTTACTGATGTGAATACTCATTTGAATAAACAGCATGACAACTCGTATTACTGTTGATACATACGCTGTTGTTTCGCTGATATACATAATGTGCCTGCCTACTTACTCCTCAACTTTTTTCTCTGACTTGTTCAATGACCAACTTTCTTTGTTCAAACATTAACATGCATATACACAAGTATGAAAACAGTTGTGTATAAGCCAGCAACATGGTCTACACATGTTACGTACAAATATTACGGTCATGCAGTAATAACAAATTTTCACAACGGCGTACATGACTACTTCGACGTGTGAGAATGCTTGAACACATTGTGTGTAAGTACACACCACACACAAATAAAACTATATTGCTATATGTATATAGCTGTAAAAGACCCATATTCGAGTGTCCAGTGAAAATGTGAAAGTTTCATTGGTACGTACTACCAACATTTTATACGTACGTTGTGGTATGACAGAGGTTACTACATGATTTATGGCTCATTACCAATTACTATGCATGATGATATCAATCTTAATTGCAGTTGTTACTATTGGATGGAGTGGAAGATGAGGAAAGCAATGATTTTGTGTTTTATGAAGGCAGTAAAATGTTGGTGGTATAAAGGTGAAATAGTTTGTAATTTTCAAAGAGAAAAGAAAAAAATATCTGGTCGAACGTTGTCATAAATCGTGTATATGACGACTGATCGATTCTACGTCAGATTGTCAACTACCACAATGGCAACTTTCAGGTCGCTTATATCAAAACTCGCAGGACACTTATGTCAAATTTGATGTCGACTATGTCAAATTCAAAATTTAAAAAAATTTGGATGCATTAAAAATTTATAAAACATTAAACAGTTAACTGTTTCATATTACAAGAGTCAATTATGTACATTTGGACACAAGTTGGCGGTAGACTCGCTACCTTAACGGAAAAAAGATATTCTGTACTAGTTTCCAAGGGTTCAGTCGCTTCGCTCCGCCTCGCGCGGCTCCGGCTTCCCTCGCTTCGCTCGTCGCCTGTGCCCGCCGCGCTTTGGCGCTCAGCTCTTCGAGCTTCGCTCGGATGATTTTGTCTATCGTACGGACCAAAATGAGTGAAATTTACAAACCAGCAAATAAATATTCATACTTTTTGCGGAGATATTTACTTTGTTTGTTTCTTGGCCCTAATTGTCGAATTGAAAAAGGGGGATAAGATTATCTTTTTTACAGGCATATCTCCAAAACGTAGGTTGTTTCAAACGGTGTTTGAATTTATACCTGCCAAATTGCACGGGTACTCAACAAATGAAGAAGCTATTGTGTACTTGTGTAGTATGATTGATTCTCAAATAGCAATTTAATCTCCTACAGTCATATAAGTAGACCATAGAAGAATGCAAAGCAGATCATAAAACAAAAAAAGTAGCTAAGTGGTTGCGTTTTTAAAAGTTGACAAAGTTGACATTACATTTGACAAAGTGGATTTCTTCGAAATTTAAAGGTCCAGTATGTCAAATTTTTGACATTTTTTTAGTTGCCATTTTTTATTTTGACAATGCGACGGCCTCCGACTGATCATGGGGTTTCATATTGCACCGGAAAAGCTAGCTTTTAAGCCAAATATTTTTTTTATTTACCTGGATTGGTTAATTTTTCGGACATGAGACGCCGATAAGGAGCCCCACTTGCAATTACTCTGTAAGACTTAAGCGATAATTGCAGTAATTAGTACAATAAGCTAATAAACAACACACCTTATATTTAATAAATACATGCATATGCATACTTATAGGTTATAGATGTAAAAACAAAGTAAACTTTAAATAGATTTCCTTTACTTTATGGTTAAAAAATATGGTTTCTATGTAGTCGAATTTTTGCATTATAAGATAGTAGTTACGATATAAGCTTTTTTGTAAAAAAACCGCTTTTGCTTTTCACAGAATTATATGCTATGAATTATAGATACAAGTTTAAAGGTGAATAAATTTATGATAAATATGAGTGCTAACTGATTGTTTATTTTTCTTTTTTTACAGGTAAGTATGCAGAATCTTATCCAAAGTAGTTGGGCAGCTTCTTTGGGGCTTATAACCCCTTATGACCGTGTTCTGAAACCTTGGTGAGTGTCATTTCATCTGTGTGTGAGTGCCACTCTTCTTGTCCGACTAAGAAGTCTTTCCATCAAAATTTATTTTCCATTTATTTTTTTTCGACAGTTCCGAAGCCCCCGTCGTCCCTACAGTATCGGAAGCCCCTGTCCAATGAAATTTCATAAATCTTTTTAATATCTTTCATTTTGGTTTGTAATAATTATATTCAAAAGTAACATTATTCAGTTATCCTGTATTAAATTATCTATTACGCCCTTCCCAGTATACCAATATACGTATTTTATCAAATAGCTTGTATGCATATGTATGGATTTGATATGTATATGCATACACTATTTATTCCGTGCGTACTAATGCTTTCAGTATTTCATACTAAAATTACGCATAAATAATTGTACGCTACCAATGAAATTAACACTGAAATAGATCAACATCATATCAAAATAATGTGTCTCATTTTTTCTTTGGAAAAGAAAACAAAAATTGCTTAGCATAAAACAACACACAGCAATATTATATATCATTTCACGAAAATGCAGTTCACACAAAATATGTTTTACACTCTTGTGAATATTAATAAACCTGCTGCAAAATAATCCAACTTTCAAAAATTTATCGAATCACATTATGCAACAAAGTAAAAATGGACTCATATTTATTCATTTCAAAAAATTGTGAAATGCTTGTGTGTAATAGGACAATTTTGCACTCACAATTACACACGTTTCAATTTTATATCCAAAAATGGAACATGCAAACAACTTTATGACGAAAATTATTATTATTATTGCATCGAGTTAGGTACATATAAATGAAGCGACTAGTTTATCTTTAGGAGTAAAAAGTGGATTTCTCGACTTTCATACAGATGTATAACAATATAGGCAAATATAGTAGCAATCCAAAAAAGCAATAAATGAAGCAAAGATGTTCTTTTCTACGATTCATTTTGTATTCATTTCTAAATGAATAAATAATCGTTTATTTTACTATTTTGAAGTGGGAATAAAAAATGTGGTCGTCGAGTCGGCCAAAAATACTACATGTGCTTACTTTTTCTTATATAGTTCAAAAATTATTTTGTTTGTATGAGAACAAAGGCCAAAAGCATAAACTGGTGAATACAGTACTTCGTATGAAATAAAGTCGATCCATAAAAGTTATTCGGGTACTGTTCAAAAATCGTGTATTCAAAATTGGAATAAATATTAAATGCTATTATTTCATCTACTGATACCATTTTCGTTTATGTCTAACTTATTTTTATTGGAATAATACACTCTGACAAAATAAAATATAACCAGAGTTAACTACATATTTTTTTTTAATTTTGCAAATACAAAATTTTGGTTTGCTATTCTTATATTTGATATTTGCATTGTCTAGTCATGACATAAAATAAGGGAAAAGGTTGTTCCTTATTGGAGCGCTTGAAACAAAATAATATTTATACTCCATTAACTATATATGGATGTTTCAAATAAGTATTTCCACTATATCGAGCATACTTATAAGTTAAAAATAATACTCCTACCATAATTACATGTTATTACACTTTAGGTGTTCACCAAGAAATCGATTGCTGCCTGTTTAAGAGACATGCTGCTTTTAATGACATAGAATAGTATCAACTAAATGTTTGTTCATTGGTACCCTACTGATTGGATTTCTAGTTAGATGAAAAAACGAAAGTATAATTACATGGTTCTCATGAAATACGATAATTAGTGTACTGCCTGATTACCTGTCTGAAATGTTCAAAAATTTATTATTTTGTTCTTTGAATTCATTTTTCGACATATCCTTCTATACTTCACGAATATCTATTTTACAAACAACAAGTAAATGTCATTAAGCTAATGTATTTCTTAAACCCATTTGCCTATATATGGCTAAAGGCATGTTATTTTTTTAAACCAGAAGCATGTTTTGGAGACTTAAAAGAACAATGCGAGAATAAAAACTACAAAAAATTACTTCCTGTTAATTTAATTTGTACTTTAAGAAATTAAGTAAAGTTGTGGTGATTCCAATTGGTGCATGTAGTAAAATGTACGGAAAATAAAGTAAAAAGAAAGTGAGTACACATCACCCAACTGAAGGTCGAATTGGATGAGCGAAACTCCAGAAAAAATATCGCTTCTTGTTCCAACCTACGAAACTTTCGTTATTATATACATTGTCAAAAAAAGAAAGGATTTGAGCTCCCAAGATTAACAAATTGAAAGGGGGCGCCGTCTTTGTTCTGCGTGAAAGAAAGTCTGCCATATTCTCCACAACTTGGAAAGTTCTTTATCATAAAAGGTTCATTCTTTTGCCGACTGAGGGAGTACCACTCGTAAACTTTATGATTTTTCCTTCTAGCTTGTGTGAAAACTTCTTGAAAAGTCCCTTTTGAAAGGGTTGACTTGAAAATGGTTGTTAGATGTTTTTGAGAGAAAAATTTGTTTGCAAACTAGAATGTACATAAAGGGTCAGCAGCCATGTTATACTTTTCTCTCAAATGTTGGATGAAGCCAAGATTTATAATATAAAACTTCCAAATTTTCTCTCTCACGGCGAAATCATTTCTATTTTTGAAATTTTCTCATATCAAACTGAAAATACAAAGCTCGCATACATTTTGTAAACCAAAAAACCTGTCTCAATTTATCATAGTTTCTTGTTACCGACTTGTTTTATTATTACTTTGTTTGTCAAATATGCCTAGTGAGTAGATTTCATCTTATTATATGGCAACTACATGCGTATTTTAATAAACATGTTTGGTAAGGAAAGGACACACTTTTATTCGTTTCCTTAATCTCAATGCAAATCCTCTTTCCTCTTGTTACTGTTGCATTTTTTTCTGAACTAGGCTTTGTCTACCAGCATTCTCTTTCCAAACAGAAAGCGATTTTCTTAGACAGAAATGCAAATCTTGTGTATTCTGGCTCCTTTTGGTATCATTGACGAAGTTGTGATGCCCCAGAGTGTGTCTCTAGAATGTCTGAAAAATTTACATTTTTATTGTAAAGTGACAGGGAATCATGATTGTGATGTGGTTCTAGCACAATACCATCACCACTACACACATAGTATTCATTCACAAGACAGCATATTTATGATTGTTGCAGTTTTGTAATGACAAGAGCAGTAAGAGCTTTGCGGAGGGAGGATATATTTGTAATAGTTTCACCACTACTGCTGTCCATAGTACTTCCTTTGTTAATAATATGGAAGAGTAGGAAGATGAATACAACAATGATTATGATACGACGGCGGTATATCGTCTCCAGTGTATTACCATCATGACTGGATCGAATTATACTTATTTTAATACAAAAAGCTACCGTCAAGAAGAGGAATTTGCAGGGAGCATAACATATGTCGTTTTAAATATGTATATTTTTTTTTTGGAAAAGTTGAATGCATATCAGCATCAAATTTAAGACATGGACATATTTACTTTTACCTTTTTTGGAATTGTTTTTATAGCTAATCGTAAGTGCTATGCTCGTATTCAAGAATGTTGGCGTTTTCCCATACGGAAAGGATAAGCAAGGCATTTCATGGGGATCATCACAAGATAACGGACATTTCATGTTTTTCGTCTTCCAACTTAATTCAGAGAGAAAAGCAACAGGACATTCAAAAGCTTCACCTCAAGGTTTCTGGGGAGATTAGAATCGATGGAATAAATTAAAACTACTTTTTCACAGAGTACATAATGCTTTTATTTTCCAAAAGAAAGGTTTTTTCTCTGTTACCCACACCTAATACATGTTTGCAAGAATGTATTCAATATATTTTTTCTATGGATTACTTGCCTCTATGGCAACAGGCTAACAGGCTATTATAACAAAAAAATCTGTGAATTTTACATAAGTACATATTATATACGTTTAACTAGTGAAAACTTTAAAATCTATATGGAACCGAGACCTTTCTCGGTATGTCCCAATTTTTCGACTTGTATTCATAGTAATACTTGGATTTTCACCAGGCCTACACTCGCCCAGTATCAACTTCACATACCCGAAACTCGTATGCATGTAAAATTAAGTAATGCAAGCTCCTTAATGGCAACACTCGGTGCTGTCTGTTTGTTTGCTAATTATATAACGCGATAATTTATTCAAAACTGCTCCAAGCCTTAGCTGATATTACAAACTTTGAGCCTAAAGTGAACTATTATATTAAAAATTGGGCCATGTTGGCATACGCTAGCTCTAGAAGCTCATTCCAAAACTTGATACAGCAATATCATTATCATTACTTTTCCAAAGACCATGTTATGAATTTTATCAGTTTTTAAGTTGTGGAATTTGGAAAAATGAGTGTGACACAAAAACTCCAGAAAAAAGTATTGGTCTCAAAAAAAATCCTTTATTTTTTTTACGATATCTTACAATAAAACTATGCTTTCACTACTTGTCCGCAGCTGTTTGCTAGAGATTATTATTATGGAGAATAATAACATTTAAAGTGAATGGTAGCTAGAAGAATAAAATGAAATGGCAGATATAAAATGCATTTATTAAAGAAACAGAGATGTGGTTGTGATGGTGTAAGCAAACATTTCCAGTAGGCTCCTACCACTTTTCTCACAGTTCACGGATAGGGTCCTTCGTTGGGGAGAGTCATCGAAAAATAGAATCATTGCATATAATACTAGTAATAACGTTTGCCGTTGTCAAAATCCGAAAATGCAGTCTGGGTTCCATATGCTCACATAAAAATAAATATGTAGGTTTACAAAAAAATAAGTGTCTTTGATATGATAGTAAGGCCAATTTACTATTATTATTATTATTTGGCTTGAGGAAAGAGAATGGAATGCAAGTGTATTAAATTTCACAGAGATTTTCGCTGAGAAAATGCGGTATGCAATATGGCTTCATATTCATCGACAATGGTGCGTGCTTAGGTCCCCAACTTGAATAAATAATATATTCGTATGGTAATAATCGCAAATTTAGGAATATGAGAAATGGTAATAGAGACAATATTTTGAGAATGATGACGGGTCTTCTTTTGGAAATAAAACTCAATGTTCACGGCATACGCACATATGGAGTTATGCCAAGCCATAAGGGTAACTTAAAGCTCTATTGAATGGTTAGCTTTATTCGAGAACGAAGAACTTCCTTCGTAATGGGAACCAATTTTATATTTCTATACCTGATGATAGTATACTAAAGAAGGGGAGGACGATTTGGTAAGATTTTACACAACAGAAACACACAGGAAACTCGAGGCCTTTCATTAAAATTAATTATATTGATAATAATAATCCAAAGTTTTTTGTACAAACTAAGATAAAAAACCTTGGCTCTTCTTTTTGCACCTCTCCTTTCCTAAATATGCTGGCTTTTCGGTTGTTCAACCATACATACAAATTGGGGAAAACAAGAAAAGCTAAAATTGGCAGAATTTTCTTCTCTTGTTTGTTCAATGTCTTGTGTGCTTAGTACTCCTTTTCACAAGGGTAATAAGGATAAAAGACAGCTGTGGAAAAGTCATGTAAACTGCACTTGTCGCAGTACGAAGACGTGTAGATAAAAAAGAATGATGATCATGTTAAATGACGAAGGAAATAGTGGAACAATAACCAATAAATGCACTTACTATTGCACATCCACACTACATCTATTAATTATTATTATAGGATTGTAGGAAAATACTCTGAAATATGTATGATGCCTATTTATGTCAGCAGGAATATTGTTAGACCTATATGTTTTCCCACACCCTTCTTGTCTCTCCAAAAGAGGAACACCGGAACACATAAAACACGCTCAATTATTGGAACCAGAGGAGAATTGCTAAAAATAGACTGAATGGTGATTGTTATCATCGTGATGATCAGTGAAGGACTAAGAACCACGACAACAGAGGGAACGAAACGAAGAGCATGATCATCTTCATCCTACTCATCATCGTCATCATCACTATCAAACTCAAACACAAAACACTTGCTGCCATTACCACTACCACTCTAAACCCTTCCTTTTTTCTCTTATCCCTATCATCTCACTATCACCACATGTGCTTCCAAAACAGAAGTATTTTTTTGTTGCAGGTCTGTAGGCTCTATAAGCATGTTAAGTAAAAAATGAAGGAAAAGAGAGATGGAGGGAAATGGGAACTTATTTTCCCAGTGGTGTTCCCAGTGTGCAAGTGTGCATTGTACACTGCCAGACAGGAAGAAAAAAGGAGAGAAACGGGAAGCCAAGCATGTACACTGTACACACCCCGAACTGAAAAGCATCTCTCTTTTCTCCTCTCTCCATCTCATTTCTCAAGAGTCATTGGTTTCCCGTTGATTTGATGATTTGTGCCCACCTCGATTTTCCCCGGGTATAAATCTAACCGTTTATTGTTATACATTTATACTCTCAGCATCTTTAGTTGGAAATCCCATAGGTACATCCATAGATGTATTTATACATGTACACATAGCACATTTTGTATGAGTAGGAAGGAATATACAGATATTACTAATAAAAGGGCTTGGGAGAAGGAGAGTGAGTGAATGAGTGGAATGAGAGGAAGGAAGGAAGGAAAGGGATAAAAAGAAGGAAAATAAAATGTAGATGAGGATATAGTAATAGCACCGTGTACAATACTGTACGGCATCCTGCACTTTTCCATCTCTCTCTTTTCATTTTATTTCTTCTTTTTTACTTCTCTGCTGTTGGATGTTCCTCACTAGCTCTTTCCCTCTGGCACACTGAGTTTTTTTTCCTCTCACTATCATCTTTTCACATCTTTCCCTCAACCTATTTATATCACGCCACATGAAAACCACGAACAGCACTACTGATGCCATTCCTCGACCGACCAACTTAATTTTCACGTATTCCTTTGCTTTCTCTGGATGGATATGGATGCACGCTTGAATAACCTCAGTCAGCATTGCGTTTTCACTTGTCTCTTCTTGTTTTTCGTCTCCTAGTTGGCTTTCTCCTTTAATGCCACCACATAGCTAGTTAATATTATCATACAGCAAACCAAGCATAAAGTTTGTTTCTGTATTTGAGAAGGGACAACGCACAAATGACAAATGAGATAGAAAAAGTTTGTGTATTTTTACAAACAAGACTAAATGGGGTTTTTGGTTTGTATTGCAAATGGAAGTATCTAATATATTTTCATGATCTGATTGTGAAAGTTTTATACTAGGGTTTTTTGCTTCATTTATGTTGCTCATCATTTGTGTAGCCAAATCAGACTTTTATGGGCACACATCGGATACGAAGAACATATGTATTGACACAGATTCCCTAGGTACATTCGCCACGCTGGGTATGGATAAGAGAGGAAGAAAAAAAATTGAAATGCCGTGATGAGGTATTGAGTGACAGATTGTTTGCTACCTTTTTAACCCAACATTTCTGTCGTACTCGTATTAAAAGGGTCATAGGTAACATACCATGACCAGTCAATCACAGCATAATCATCATCAACTTGAAATGAGTGAATGACAGGAAGAGACAATTAGAAGTATCATGATCATGAAAAGGGACGTAAAATTGGAAATAACACGAATCTCACTAGTTCTTATGTTGAACTAATAAATACAGAGCGAATAAAGTCAAAGAGCTTTGTACGTTATTTCTGTAGATGAAGATGATCATGTTGATATCTGATAGTGTTTTGAGGACGAGAACAATGACCGCACTCTCTCAAAAAGATAGAGCGGTAGGATATCAAATTGGTTGATAACTGGCTTGGGCTTGTAGTATTAAATAATTTATGGCAAATCTCTGAGAACAGAGTGGTGTGCAAAGTATAGTATGAGATAAACCCCTAAAATAAGATTTCAATTTTGAAATAAACGTGTTTCAACTTCCGGATTAACTTAACAAGAAAGTCAAGGCTCTGCTAAGTAAGACGAAAGAAGTCATGCAAAGTCCTTCATTTTAGTACTAGAATTGTGGTGACATTAGGTTACGGTATTGCTTGAGACATTTACTTCATCTGTCAGTCGATACCGTTGAAAGTTTTCAGAATTTAGAATCAAAGCATGAAATATCACTTCATGTATCGATTCATTTGCCAAAATTATACTTTTCTGTAAGTAAGGTCAAACATTTGGTCAGTTTGTTATTATTTAAAAATTAATATTCAGAAAGACTAATTGCGTAAATGATGGAGTCTTTTCAACCAAATTCCTTAATTTACATAGTAAAGGACTGTGAACAGCAGTCGTATTTAACCACAAAAAGAGTGGCCTGATGCAGGACTTGAACCTGCATTTCGCTGTGTATCCGGCAAGCGTGTTCTGGCATTAAACTAATCAGGCAATGTGGTTAAATACGACTGGAAATAGCTCAGATGTACTGCTCATGTCCCTAATTATTTGAGCACACATCACTACATGTGCATCTTCACATCCCCTCGTCTGTTGCTACTTGCCACTCACAGGTCTCTGATGTGCCACTCACAATTCTTATCCCATTTTTTCTTATCTCTCATCTGTAAAAATACAGTGTTATAATTAACAGTATGCACATAAAATGCGTTAACAATAGCGGTTTGCATTAGCAAGTTGAAACCGATATAGTGAGTATTGAAAATTTTGCGGGTTGGGAGGCATGCATGGGGTTTTGCAAGGCTACTGAATGCCATTATAGTGCTTTTACTAAGGAAACTTCGACAGGACTTCACCAGAATAGATATAAATATTTTTTTACATTTAACAAGTTCTCGTGTGAATATGTATATATATACACATTTAGGACAGCATCTTCGTCAGAAGTAGTCGCATTACAGAGAAAGAAAGCATATCAGGTCACTTAAATCTGTCTTCATTCCTTTATATCACTTTACTGGGTTGACATTGTCTACACCCCCATAGAAGAATCTCCATTTCAACTCCTGGTCTTCTTTTGGTTTCACACACACTGAGCAGCTAACAAACCTTGAAGAGAAGAGAGGAAAAGAAGGAAATAAAAGTCATTCAACAAGCCACCTCTCACTTTTCCAAATTCATCTCATTCATTCATTCATAAAGAGTATAAGGGAGAGAGAGAAAGAGCAAAACCACACACAATACATAATGCATGCAGATATCTTCATCATCTTTGTTTCCCTCTTCACTCTTTTGTAAGTGCTAAAAGGTATAGCTAATGCTAGTAGAAGTGGTGGTATGCTAACCCAAGAAAATTTTCACTTTATTTCACTCCTCTGCCCTGCACTCACTCTGCTTTTATTTTTAACTCTCAGTTTCTGCAATCCAACAACGAAAGTAGAAAAAGAAAGTCAGACAGAGTCATAGTAATGAAGTGATTCATCTAGTCAAGTAAGAGAGACGGAAAACTGGTCTTGGTGATTCGCTGAAGAATATTGAGTAAATCTATAAGGGTTTAGGTGAGCATAGCAATTCTGAAAATTCACCACTCCCCTCACCATTCATACCATGATTGCCGCCATCATGCGATGCACTGTCACCACAGCTATTTGCGAATTGTCATGGTAATTTTTTACATTGTGTATTCCCACTGTAGAGTGGATTATTGAAGTGAAAAGAGGAAAATTAAATAACCCACTGGTTTTTCATGCCTCTTAAAATTACTACTTCACTTCGCACTCTTGTCCTCACATACTTACCCATATCGTTTTAACGTACTCTTTAGCAGCATATTGATTTTTACGAGCTTTATATGCATGTAATAAGGTAGGAGGCAGACAGTTAAATGGAAACATGTGCCAAAACACCATGTTTAAAAATTGTGTTATTTTATTTATCCATGTAAATGCACACGCAATCAAAGACAAGTGAGGTTTAAGAGATGTTTAAACCACTAGTGTGGGTGGATGACTTTTTGCTACGCCAGTGTCTCCTTTTCTCAATAAAATTCAATCCAGTTAGTTGAACAATGACAATGTGTTACATTAATGGTTATTATAAAGATTATGATACTCAAGCATTCACCATCTAGTAAAATAAAATTAAAATTATACGATAAAAACTTCCAACTAATTTTTAAACAGGATTATTAATTTACACAAGAATAAATCCAGCGGATGACTGCTCCTGTCCTCAAATTTATTTGAAAAATCTTCCATGTCATTATGAAACAATGCATCTGTTGTTTTATGCAGCGGACATCGTATGATTTTTTATATTTCTTGCTGCCATATGCCTCTCACGATTTATTTTTCTCCATAAATTCTTCATCATCTCTTCTTCTTCATAAATACATGATACAATCAATATTTTTACAGTAAGTCAACAGTGTTTACTTGTGAGACTAATTACGTATTACTTTAGAGAATTTCATGTTTAAGTAATAGGCACAAGAGCCGATCGGCGTTTAATTGAACGTGGACCATTAATTTAATGTTGACCGTTAATTTTTTGCAGCAAATGTTCTACAGGTAGATAAGTGTTGAAGGTGATGCTGGATGGGAAAGTAGCGTGGGGATTAGTATTGTGATTTAATAGGGTGTTCAGGCTTAAACATTGTGATTTAGTATGGAGGTTTCTATATTAAATGCCGAGACATTTTGTCCATTTTTCCAAATCCATACGTAGTATAGTATTATAAATATATTTGTAAAGAACAATAAGTAATTAGGGGCTTACCATTCAGATCATACGTGTGTTTTAGCATTGGGGTTTAGAATTTAGATAATTTGCGTGTGATTTGGCATTGCGGTTTATCATTCAGATAAGTTCTATTTGATTTAGCATCTATTTAATCAAAATAAATTAAGTATCCAGTTCGTTGGCAATGGGTTTAGCATAAGGATTTACCGTCCAGATAATTAACACAGGATTTAGCGCAGGGGTTTAGCATAAAGATAATTAACAATGGGTTTAGTGTTAGGATTCGTTTTAGCTAGATTGTCCCACTTGAAAATCTAAACGAAATTTAGTATTATAAATACATGAACATATTGCGACCCAACAATCAATAAATTCTAAAATATTTGTAGCTAGTGATGGTTTAGTACAGAAGGGGAACGTGTAGGATTAAGAGAAAACTGAAAATGTGTCGTGGCGTCACGTCAAAAATTACTAAATAAGTAGGCACAGATGCTAAAAGCATTTCCCCTCTCTCTCAAACTGTAAGTCCGAACTGAATCTGTCATTCATAAAAAAGAAAATGAGTAGCAAAGCAACGTAAGTATGGAAGTGAAGCATATGAAGTCGTCCTTTTGTATGTACTTCGCACGGCAAAGCGCTGTGGAAAAATACTATGCATTAAAAATACGACTTTTTCAGTTTGATTTCGTGTCAGCAGATCAGTAGAGAGGTGCGATACACTTATTAGATTTTGCATCAATGTATCAGCATTACTAAATCTTCATTTCTACATAAAATGCATTTTGCTCTGATTAAATCATCATCATCAGCGGTACATTATAAA
This sequence comes from Entomobrya cf. arborea Gr-Col-00668, assembly GCA_034699025.1. Lineage (NCBI taxonomy): Eukaryota > Metazoa > Arthropoda > Collembola > Entomobryomorpha > Entomobryidae > Entomobrya > Entomobrya cf. arborea Gr-Col-00668. The sequence continues at coordinate 2,298 of JAQIWN010000504.1, read as the reverse complement.
GCGACGACCGAACATGTCAGCTTTTACAGAAAAATCCACAATAGTAGGTAAAAGTCGTAGTGAGAGTTGTGGCAGCAGTAGGCGAGTTACTAGCAGGGAAAAAAATGAGGTATCCAGCAAAAAGGACTATCAGAATCAAAAGACTTGCAGAGGAATACGTTTAGTTCGCTATTTTCTCCACTGCCAACACCACTATCATAGTTTTCTTTTCTCACTCACTTCACTCACAACAGTCCGTCAGTTACAATGAGGACAAGATGGGAAGTAGTGGTTGTAGCTGAATTTTTGTAGCTGTAAAAGTTGGTTGGTCGGCTACTAGTTGTGTTACTTGACAAACTGTGCCCTCCCTGTAGTCATCGCAGGCACACAACAAAAAACCCTTTAACTAATCCAAAGAAACAAAAACAAAATTTGGGCTTCAAAATAGTCCTAACTCAAGTGAATTTTATTTCTTTTCATAAGTAATTTTGTCTTGTCCAATGACCAGGATCGTTTTAATTGGTGTATGAACACAAGGTAATAATCCTATGGTACTAATAGAATGCAAGGATTTCAATAATTTAAATCAAATGTAGAATAGTGACTAGCTTTTCACTAAATATTCTTTAAAAATTGGTGATCACAGAAACCTTTTTCGTGGTACTTTCTATAAAAATATAACCAAAAATACAATTCATGTGAAAGTGATTGTGGTAGTGACGATATATATATAATGGTTTGCAAAATAACCAATAGCATATAATGATTTTTTAATGATTGTGATTCTTTACATACATTCAAATATCCGTAATGCGACCTCTTTTACACAAATTTAACCCGTGGTCTTTCTATTTTAAGTCATTTCCTTGTGGTCTTTAGATCTTTACAATTAGTAGATAACCAAAGTCCACTTGAGAAAAATAAATAATATTTGTTCTTTTCTTCGACCTAAGACGACACTATATATATACGAAGAATATTATATTTTCTATCTTTAAAACCACAAGCAGCAGTAGTAGCGGTTCGGATTCTGTCAGCGAACTCACCAGAAAGAAAAGTTGCTGTTTTCCAAAAGGTGGTTCAAGTGTTTGGCTTATGTATCTTTTCTCGATTTGGTAACAGCAGTTGCCACTTGCTACCATCATCAACCACCACATGCACATCCGTGAAAATCATCTTAGTATGCGTAATAATGTGCATGTCCCCTGTAAATTTATCTTTTTACGCGAAGAAGCCATTCTTTTTTCTTCTTTCGGATAAAACACTCTTTGTCAACAACCAGCAAAACAGGCAACTATGCTGGAAAATATCCCTACCGGCTTTTCTTTTTCTCTCTTGGATTCTCTTCGCATCTTAAAAAAATCTACTCAGGCAGGTTTCTTTGTCCTGATTTTTCCATGTCTTCACACAAAAAATCAACCTAAAAACAGGGACAACGCACAACAAGGTGATATAGTGTTGTTGGGCTGTTTGCAACGGCGACAGCATGAGTGCTAGTATATATTTATACCCAAAGCTGGAACCTTTACTGATTTTTCTACTTTTCGTAAAGTTTCCTTTTTTTGTTTTCTAAAAGTACTGGTCAACTGCTGTTTGCACTCTAACAACTGACATGCTACTGTGTTGCTTACCCATGTGGTTAAACAAGTTTATTATTTTGGTCATATGCTACTTCCGTCCTTCAAAATGTTTTCCTTCAACAGCAACGAGAAAAAGAAGTCTAACTGAGTTAGACGAAATAAATAAAATGTTTTAAGGTTAACCAGGAAATAAAAGTGAAAGTTCTTTGTTGTGTCCAAGATGGAATTTTAGTCAGACTTAAATTTTGCTTCTGTGATTTCTTGGTATCGGCATCAGTCCACTAATACTGAATTCTCTGTGTGTGCCCAGCATTTAGCAGTGTACCCGTAGTTAGTATAATCAACCTGCAATATATTCTCATCATTTCGTGTTCACATGTCTAAAAATAAAAATATAGATTTCGTGCTAAATATATTTGTTGCGTAAATCTCAAGAAAAGGTAAATATCGTTGCTACTGTTGAATTTTGTTTTGCACTCTAAAAACTTGTTAGGAATTATGTGACAAAAATGACGTAGAGGCGGTTTGGAAAATGAGACCACACATTTAAAAAATGCATACATCGAAAAAGCGGATTATTGGAAGTGCCCAGAAAACACTGAAATTGGGTGTGAATTTAATAATTATTTATTTGGAACGAAGGTTCAATACAACTATGCTGCTAATAGACATAAGAACCTAAAATAGATATGACACCGATTATTGAACATTTTTAGAGATTTTGTTTTGCAGAAATATT
>JAQIWN010000503.1:0-32032 GCA_034699025.1 Entomobrya cf. arborea Gr-Col-00668 | reverse complement strand
CTCATAAACGATCCACCGCAGTAGTTGTACCAGTAGATACGCCGTTGTACTTCTCGTATAGCCTTATTTGAGAGCATAATGAAGTTTTGATACTATGAAAGATTGGATTTACGCTTGATATTTTTTACCGCAAAGACTTCTGTGTGTGGAGTGCCCAGTCTTTTTTGCCGCACCTTAGTGTAATCCAAAAAAAAAACTTCGAATTTGTTGCGAAATTATTTGGTTATATTTGGAGTTAGTATTCATGTTTTAACTTGTTTTTTAGGTTTAAGAGAATGTTTCGAAATCGGGTGGTTTTATAAGTCGGCGAAAACGAGTTGTATAATTCTATTCAAACATGTGCCGGATAAAATAAAAACATGTGCAGAGAATATTTAATAGGGAACATTAAAGTCAAAAATTGTAATATATTTTGATCAATATGTACCGAACGCAAAACTAGGATGTAAAATATATTAGTTGAATAAGAAAATCGTTCGCACAATTTTTTCCATTCTATAGCTTTGAAGTATTAGAATTATGAAGTATGGTGGATGAACTGACATGTGGAGGGAATGGTTTTTTTGAAACTTAAATAAGTCAAATTTTTGACTGATAATGACATAAAACTAGTAAGTAGAAGTAGAAGTAGAAGGTAGTAGAAGGAGTAATTCAATACATAAAAGCCTTATTACAAAAAGAATATTTTCTGTGAGCTCGAATTCACTTGAAAATAAAAGAAACGAATTACGGATACATTCAAATATTTAAATAAAAATTTCTAAAAATTTATTGATCATCTGCCCTAAAAACTATTTTAAAGAATATAAAAATAAAACGTTATATATTTTTTGGAGAAGGGCAAATCCTGTATCTCACGGACAATTTTGCCAAATGAATAAAAATACCAAATACTTATGATGCATTTATTTTAAAACTATGTAAAGAGGAAACAAGTTAAATAAAAGCTAAAACCTAGTGTACAACTAATCTAAAACTAGCAAATGTATACGATTTAGTTTATTTTTTAAGTTATTTTTTTCAAATGTTTTAAACCTCTCGTTAAAAAAAATTAAAAAACAGTTTAAGTCTGTTTAAAAACTCTTAGCTGCTAAATTGACTTAAATCAAAGATATTTTTTAAAGAAGTTTTATGATTCGTAATGACTTTTCTGATGGATGACATATAATTATTATTTAATGTTATCAAATCTTTAAGGAAGATTTCTTGATGTGTCATGAAAATTTTATGTAAAGATACATTTGACAAGATATGTTGTTAGTGTAAAAAAATGTAACGAATTTTTGGTCTTACAAACTGATAAAAATATTTGTAAATAAATGGAAATAATTGTTTCCTTGCTAAAACGCGTACATAAAAAAGTGATATGCACTTGATGCACTGTATTTTTGTTTTTAAATAACTGATTTATTTAATTAAAAGGTTTATTGATTTTGAAACAAAACCATGTAGGCGTCAATTGGGATGAATGGTAAATGAATGAAGGACTTGAGCTTTATTGGGTACATTTATTAAAAATGATAAACTAATTTCGTCACAAACAATAAGTATTTATGTAGCATGAGCTAAAGACTGTTTTTCATTTTAAAATTCGAAGAAAAAAGTTTTCCGCGTTTTTTTCTGTCGACATAGTAATTCGAATTAAAAAATTGACATCAGAATCAGAATTTACGCCTTTTAAAACCTATATTCACTGGGGTCATCCTTTGATTCGCAAATTTGGAAAAATTAGCATCCCCCCGGGGGGAAGTGGGGATGGGGAGTAAATTTTTAATACACCGATTACGAGCCCTGTACCCAAGGGTTTCATTCCAAAAACAGAAATTCAAAATTTCTACAGTTTATGAGCTAGGGAAACGACGGACGGACGCCCCGACAGGATACCGTGAATAGGTGGAAAATATTAAGATACTCTATCGAGTATCTAATAATGGAATGCAATCAAAAATAACTAATTTGATTGCAGTCAACTGGAAGCAATTTCTTTGACATTTGAGACAGAAAGTTAATTTTTGATACGGAAGCTTTCACATTATACCTCTTGGGACCAAAATATGATTTGCCAGTAAGAAAAAGTATGGGATTATAGTCTTTTCCTCTTACAAAATTCATAACTTGAAAAGAAAACGATAGAAGAGGAATATGCCATTTAGTTTCGTAATTATTTTCCAATGTTAATTTGTATGTTGTTTGTGTTTTGAAATATATGGTTAAGTTTTACATTTTGGCTCAATAATTTTTTCATTGAAGGTTTTATCCGTATTGTTATGAACATGGTGAATAAATTTTAAACAACTTCGTGAATCCTGAATAATTGATACTCCTGTCCGATTATTTCGCATAATTCTATATAGTTATAACCTTTGTTGGCAAAGTAATTTGGCAACTTAACTTAATGTATCACTTCATCCAAAGTTGGTTAAAATTGCATTTTCTGACACAATTTTGACGCCGAATAAGATAGCAATTACTCATCATTTTCACGAATACGTATGTGTGATGGAGGATGCCATTTACCATAATACTTCAGAATGCCCCAACGCTCTGCGAGCGCTCAGCCCAAGACTCTCAAGCAAATTTGTTCTTCTACTTTTATGAAATATTATACATGGTATAGAATAAGATTTTAATGGTATACTTAGCTTTATAATGATTTTAAATAAGTCCGGCCATTTTCTTTTTGTGCCTATTGTAAGGGAAGATGGTAAACTTAACTACTTTATAGGAATATTACAGGAGAACTTTATTCACTAATAATTCCTTTTTATGCATTTCCATAAGAGTTATAGCGAATACCAGTACGAATGTATCTTTTTGAATAGACAAAACTCATTTATGTTTTTGTGGAAATATCTGATACTAAAATAGGGTTCCTTAGATTCATCAAAAATGTAAATATTTTCGTTTTATTTTGGCATTTACCATTTGAAAATATTAGCTTTATGTTATTTTATTAGTGAAAGCCAACGATGTATGGCACTCAGTTTAAAATATTTGTACAGCTGTGAATATTTACGTTAGAGATTTTAGCCATTTTGTAAATTGTGTAAAATGAATTTACGCTTATGCAAAGTGTACTGAAATGGAAATCATAAAAAAATGATTGTTTTGCATGCAAATAATAATTATATCCAGGCCACTAGTTTGCATAAACAATTTGTGAAATAAGAATAATATGTTCTGGTGTGGATTGTTATGCTGATTCTAAAAATTTATTTCATAATCCGGGCCGAAAACACATGTTTGTAAATATAAGCTGTGTTTGTTTACCTGAAAGAGTGTGCATGTCATTATTATTCGCATAACCAGGATATTTTGAACTAAAAATAAATTCTCTCGGTTTATGCTTCGTTTCGCACCAGCAATAAAAAAATGTGTTCAGGCTAAAAACAATTGTGGATGATATTTGTAAAAGGTGCTCATTCGGGTAAATGATAGATGTTTTAAAATTCAGCATCAAAAAATATTCCAGAAGCTACGAATGCTATTCAAATATTTGCTTAATCCCACTACTAGATCTATTGTAATTAAAAACGTGTAGTACTTGCTTTGATATAAATATCCACGAGCAAGTAAATTTAATGCAAGTGAACCTGCTTTTGTGATACTTGTATGTTTTACATGGATGGATATATGTCATGATGAATTATGTACATAAAATAGGCGAACCATAAGGCTTTTAAAATTCCCTTAAAAGCAGCTCTGGAAGTAATAACAAAGGTAATGTTTTCTACCCTATTTCTCGCGACTGAAGTTTTATTAAAAATTTTAATAAAATTTTAATAATCGTTCCGCAGCTTTTCCCATGATTTTTATTCACAAATTCTCACACTTGAGATTAAAGTTTTTTGAAGAGTTCGGGGATGATTTTTAGAATTTATTTTACGTCGTATTGGCAAATATTATGGGATTCAATTTTGATTGAACGCTTGTAATTTACAACATGTGTAAATACTGGGTGCTATTTGACATCTGTAAACATTCCTTACACTATCAACAGAATTACGTAAATTTCATTGGTGTGTCAACAAAGCAATTTAAATTATTTAAGTAGTATATCTCCTTTTTGAAAAATATACTGTCTGTCTTTTTTATAAATTAGAAAACAAGATATCATTGAAAAGTGTGAAACCTTTTACTGAAATGTGTTAAGTGTAACCCTTATAGAGAACAACTATTCGCATTGGTTTCCAGGGATTTCTTGATGTTTAAAAAAATAAATATTTATCAACATTTGTATCTACTCTACCCTAATAATTTTGTTTACATTGTTTTTAGCACATGACTGTTTCACGTTGCTTTTCAAAAGGAAACTTGATTAAAACGTGAAATTTAAAAAATATATACAAAATTAAATAAGTAAAGTATCATCGTGCCTATATTTTACTATTCAGCAATATTGCATCATAATTTATTTTTAAAAATCTAACAAAGCCGTCGAAACACCGATGGTAAAATTTACTCGTTTTTAATTATCGTTAGTTATCAAACCATAATGTGTGTTCTTAAACAGAATGCAATTTATCTAAAGATTCACTGAAAGATATTGGTTTAGTTGCGTTGCTAAGTCTTTACCCAGGTCCTAAATCTGAAGATAAAGTTTTGCTTACCATTATAAAAATACTGTATATGTTGATGTATTTGAGTATGTACTTTTAACAACGTCTCACAAGAAAATTAAATTCTATGAACGAAATATTTTCCCTTTTACTTTTATTTATCATCACAATAGTTTCCCCAACTGCATCTGCCTGACCAATTCTTGAGTGAGCAAGATCGAGCAAGTCGCCTTTTTATCTTGTGTGGTTCATCTCAAAATAAGTTTTTACATTTTTAGACGGTACACTAGATTTTTCGTTGACTAATAATATAGCTATGTGTTGTTCTGAAACTATCTGCACAAATTTTAATTAAAGGGTTGAAGTCCTTTCCAGAATTTTTCAATTTACTTCGGTTTGTTTCATAAATGAGTCTAGAACAAAGTGAAAGCATTTTTCTGATTAAGTAAACCTAAGTACGACTGATTGATAATATGAACACGAAAGTTTCCTAAACTTATATGTTCAATAAATTTCTTTCCACAAAAGATGCTGCAATATGAAAGTTTAGTTCCCATTGCTACATGCCATTAATGCTTACAAACTCAAGCTTGTGTTTTTTATTTGTATATCCATTGGTCACTAAAGCTGAAAAAAGACCAACACTATTTTTGAAGTTCCCAAAAATCTTTTAAATTCTTTTATCACCGTTAACTTCCAAAATGGGCAAGTGTTTTGTATCAAGGGTTCGTATTTTCCTCACTATGTCTCTTGACAACACTTTCACTCTTCGTTTTGTCATTTTCCCTACCTATTGTTATGTTTCGAATGATTAACGTTGAATATGTCACCTTTCTCCGACGAGTTTACTTCCAAAAGGTTCCAAGCGTAGTTACACGTAGTCAGCGTAAGATAGCTAACAGTAGTGTTTATATTTGAGTAAGAATTATTTTGGAGAAAGAAATAAGTGTCCAATTTAAAAAAAAATTATTCCATATTTTTATATATGTAATGCATACATAATTGATCACGCAAAATATGATTTTCAGAATTTATTCGTTCGGGAATTAACATGGAAGTTCTGTAGTACATTGTCATTTATTTTAAATTAAAAATGAGGTAGGGAAAACATGGCATAAAAATAATTGCAATTATATCAATGTGTAAAACCTGTATTCAAATATGCGAAATTTATTCAAACTTGAAAATCTTTTTTTAAGATAATGATCTTGTTCAAAGCATGTTTTTTTGGCTGAAGGACAGTTTTGATTTACTTGTAATTTTAATTGATCAGCGGATAAATTGTATGTTGGTACCTTTGAATATTTCTGATAAAATTTAATATGCTGAATACTTTTTATACACTTTTAGCCAATTAGTGAATTTTCAGTACTCTTACGAGAGAATAAATAGTGATAAACAACTGCTATTACTGATAATAATATAAAATATTTATTATATTCTGTCCTATTATAATATGTAAGTAATAATAATAATGTATGTATATAATGAAGCTCACATTCAAATGCCTGTAGAATACTTTCCCAAATATACATTTTGAACCAGTGCAGTGATAGAGATCAGCTTTACAACCAGGATATACGAGTGTGCCGCTCTCAAAAAGAAGTTAGTCTGGATTTGGCTTTCTACCAGTTCGTATAAGTGGAGGTTTCTCTCGTGTTCCCACAACTTGATGAAAGAGTTTTCACAGCCGAAAAATCAAAGACTTTCTCCTTGTGCTGGGGCATTTTGATATAAAAGTGAAATTGTTTGTTATAGTGGATGTATGTATTAAGCGCCAAGAATCTTTGTGCTATTAAGGTTTTTCCTGTATACATCTTTTATGAAAACACATATCCTACATATTTATTCTACATAACGAAAAAGTAAAACACAACTTGTAAATGAACGAAAAAGTGGAAATCTTAATATTAATTTGAATTGAATTTCTGTGTAGTCAGTTTAAAAATTCAAAAATAATAAATAGAGTATAAGTTTTGCTGAACCGCAACCTAACAACGATATTTCAAATAACCTGGGAACATATGTTCGTATACTCTATAATATCAAATATTATACAATTTAAAATAAATAAAATGAGATAAAATGGTAGCGCAATTATATTTATAAAAAGTTCAATGAAACTGTGCCATTATAATTTAAACAGTGAAAATTCATACAAATTGATCTCATTAATATAAAACAATTTTATATCTTTAAGTTAACTTCTTATGGGAAAACTTGTATAAAATCATCAAGTTTTACTTTTGTACCTGATGCATTTAAACTGAAAGTGCATGCGTAGAAATCTTGAATTCTTTTAAAAACAGCCATTTAGAATTATTATATTGCCCAATTATATTGAATTCCTAATGAAAACTATGTCTATAAACTACAAGAAAAATCTTTGCTAGAGCACAAACAAAAATCTATCTTTTTCGAACACGCGTTTTTGCAAACGCAAATAGGGTGCGGTCAACTTTATTTAACAACTAATTAAAAAAAACAAATATCTGTGTTGAAGAGAAATGAACTTTGATTCTTGATCAAAATGAAATGAAGATCATTACAAAGGTATTGGTGCGTCCCAACTTAATGACCAGTATGATCTTTTTCCTTGTCTGTACACAGTACCGAGTCCAATATATCACTACTACTTGAATTCAAAGTGAAAGATGAGCGAAGCCGCTTTTTACTGTCAAATTTAATGGAACGAAAGACGGATTTTGCATCATATTCTCAAATTTCCTATAAAAAAGTTATTTCCGCTGAAAGCTTTGTCGTTTTGACTACACGAAGATGAATATGAACGTAATACTAGACAAGACAGTTTATCTGCCAGGATTTAGTATTATCAGTTTTCTTTACATGACTGTAATTCCGATGCTGTTCGCATTTCATTGACGTCTTGTACTACAGATGGTTTAACTGAAAGAAATGAAGTCCCATTAAAATTTATGGTTAAATCTTTAAAATAGAAGAAATCTCAAATTTTATTAAGTGCCAGAATGGTACTTCATAAAATCGATGGGTGATGATAGGAGAGAAAAGTCTGTCGGTTGGTTTGTCGGTCGGTCTGTGGTCACCATATCTTCAGAACGGTTACGTATACAAGTTATTATTGTCCATGGGAAGAAGCTTATTGATTTTGGGCCAAATCGGTCTAACAGTACCAGAGTAACGGCCAATTAACCGTCCCTTGCTTTTTAAATGTTTTTTATTAATCAATAGATTAGGACATTGGGATCAAACTTTTTCAAGAGACCCATGTCTAAAAATCAACAGTTTTTGATATATGGACTATAATTTAAATGATTTTTATTGATTAGTTGACTTTTGTTTAAGAACGATGGTTCCCTGCCGGCGAAGCCGGCTCATAACTTTCATACTATGTTCCCATCTGGCACTTATCTAACCACAGGTTTACCTGTTTTATTTAAACCAATATTACCTTACCCAACATTACATTATCTTACCAACAGTTAAATAGCATGTCAGAACTTGGTGTCATGAAATTGTATACATAATCATAAAATAAAAAGATTTTGGCAAATGAATTTTACTTGTGAATGTAGTAAAAATGCATACGGTATATACGCATTTGAATTTAATGTCCTGAAATGGTAAATTTGGCTAGTGTTGAACTCTGGTTAGTGTTGTACTGTAATATTTCATAGAATAGCTGTAACATGCTATATTTTAATAAAGTAGGTGAAAATGAATTCAGAATTTTATGCTGTCTGAGCTCCTGGATTTTTACTCGAAAACATTTTTTCAATAAATAAGTCGTAAATTCTACTTGTGAAAATAGTAAAAATCTTGTAACCTACATAAGGAATGGAAAAATCGTAAATACAAATGTGGTTGTGTTTTTGTTTATTTTGCAATGTTCCATTCCTATTGCTTTAGAATTGGTTTATCCAAAAGGTATCCAATTGCTTTAGAGTCTTCGTAATTCAATTTATTTTCAGTATAGGATGGGATTCTATAGGAAAATTTATATTTTGTAACTGGATACTGTAATATACACCTTTGTAACTCTATATTGCTAGCGTCTACTCCATTTTTTGAAACCACTATTGATGGAAATCATTTGTATTTTTTTACCGAAACACACTCTCCTTATATAATATACATTAAGTAGGTTGTAGTTTTATAGTAAAAGATCTTGAGATCGTGAAAATCTAATTTGGACACCTTCAAAAATGATTATAGAACTGAATTTAAATTACTTGTAAACCAGTACTACTATACGTGTCAGTTACTTGTGAATTTACAAAATAAAACATTCCAGCGAAAGTACTGGAGAAAGTCCCCAGTATACGAGATTCGTACTCCACCATATAAAAACACTATTCGAATTATAAATTCCTTCTATGCGACATACTGTATTTTCCATGCCTCCAAATAATATTGATTTAGGGCAAACTCTAGAATAAATTATTAAACCACTGGAAAATTCTAAAATTACTAGTTGGTAAATACCCAGTTTTCCCAAATTTCTTCGAGCGAATGGGCTAAAATTTATACACAAAATACCCAGAAACGTGTCACCGTAATGAACATGCTGACCAGTGGGTTATAAAGTATTTTTTTTTTAAATGTGGTTATACAAATAATTAATATAAGTAGGACTAATTAAAATTTCTTACAAGATTTTAAACCTTCATGGCAAACATCTTTGTTTTAATCATGTCCATAAATTATAAATAAAATAAAATAGAAACAAAATGATCCTATTTTCGAACCATAATATAAACTTTTTTCATGTAACCAAATTTCCAGACAACGTAATTTTATATTTTTTTCTTAATTGGAGCAACTACACGTGAGGAGTATATTCTAAATCCTGAATATATCTAACAATACCGAATTCATTTTTACTTTTTCCTGTATAGGTAATATGAACCAAAAGGATACTGATCAGCTAGACGCTTGGAAGAAATTCATGTTTAGACCTCGGTCTACTCTGCTACAACGAATCAGTCTGAATTTGGCTTTCTACTTGTTCGTGCGAACGACGAAGCTCTTATAACTAAGAAAAACCACCAAAAACATTTTTTTTCCCAGATTCCGGGGTAACTCGCTACAAGAGTAAATTTGTCTTGTTTCTGGAACATAGAGACAGAAAAACTTACAAGTTTATTTGGCTACAAAATTGAGCTATTTGAAAAGTATAAAAGTGAAAGTTTTTGTTTCTTGCCTAGACTACATTACTTGAATACAGAGCGGCCAGTCATGTCTGTTTGTAAGTAAACAAGTTTTGATTTATATATAAAGTGGTAAAACAAGGTGCGACATAATTTTAATCAATACTCGTCAAAACAATTTGTCACATTTAACAAACAACTGAGTTTTTGGTTCTGTTGAAAAAGTGCACTGTGGGAAAAAGTTTTTAAGGAAGGAAGTTTTGTGCAATTGTTATAAGTATGAGTTGGCAAGTAGTGAATAACACGGAAAGTGTTTTGGATTTGGATGGTGACCGATCAGTCAACCAGGTGCCTAGCAACAATCGTACAGAATTTAGCACAGAAGGTTGGGATACAAATGAGTTGCAAAAACAAGATCTAATGTCAAATAAAACCTACAGTTTTTCTCAACTGATACAAAACCTGCCGTTTAAATTGACAAATTGGCAATTATCTCAGTTGGAAAAGGAAAAGGAAAGTGAATCTGGAGTGAAGTGCCTACTCAATGGATGGTTTGTGATGCAAAAAGGCTTAGAGGAAGGTATGATAATGCTAGTTTCTTAAAACGATTACACAATTTTAAGGCTTTTTATTATCATTTTATAAAAAGAAGCATTTGGTAAAAAACCCTGACAACATTCACATCAAGTTTTCTAGCTAAATAATTATATTCGGCTTGAAATATTTACATGCATTAGATTTAGTACAAATATGTTTCATTGATATAATGTAAAATACTTACCTACTTTTCAAAACAATTTTTCAAGAGCTTTTTAGATTTATAACTGTAATATTGATAACGATACATATATTTGTATTCCTTGTACAGTATAATGTTTGCATAAAAAGATTTGATGCTTTTTAGGCTCTTTTTGTAACACAACATGGGATAACGTTTATTGTTGGCCACCCACTCCAGTTGGTACGATAGTGAATCGAACTTGTTCTGATGCATTCCAAGAAACGGAGCCATTGTACGCTCCGCATTTAAAAGGTATCCAAGACAAGATATCCATATAATATTTCACATAATTTCCAATACTGTTACTTTTACTATAGTACACGAGTCTTCATTGACTATATTAAAGGTCTTGCGTATCGAGTATGCTTGGAAAATGGGACATGGTTATGGAATAGGTGGACCAATTACACTGAGTGTGCAGATTCGATTGACGCATTTGTTGAAAATTCAGCTAAACAAGTAATGTATAGTTTTTATAATATTGTCTAATAATAATAATATAATATGTATAGTGTTGTCTATTTATAATAAAGTTTTGGTTTGCTTTTTATTCGCTATTTTTTTTTATACTTGGTAGGCTGAAGACAGCGAACTTGTAATTCTCGTACGATATATATTGTTTGTGGGATCCATCATCTCACTTCTTTTTATATTATCAGCAATCACAACTTTCTGCAGTTTTAGGTATTTTGTATTTGATATTAAATAGATTCATAATTTCAAAAAAAATATTTAGATTTTGATAAAAAACATTTATTTTTATAGAGCATTACGGTGTGACCGAGTAACAATCCATATTCACTTGATGGCATCCTTACTACTTCGCTATATAACGCTACTGATAATTACAGAACCCTTAATATTTAATCATTCCACAAGCTACAGAAATCATGTAAGTTTTGTACTTTGTAGATTTATTTTTTGGTGAAAAATTAAATTGAATTTTTAAAGATTATAAATTTAAATTATATTTAATAGGACGACATTTGTAAGGGAGTACTCATAGTTTATCTTTATGCTACGATGGCATCTGTTAACTGGATGTTCATTCAAGGGATTTACATCAATAGTAAACTTACTACAAACATATTTGATGGACGGGCTCCATTTAAAATTTATTATACAATTGGTTGGGGTGAGTATACTGGAAATGTAATTTATTTATATTTGATAATTTTTGTAATTCACAAAGTTCTCTAGACCTTTTTGGGATTTTTTCTTAAATTTGCAGTTGGTCCCTTCGTTTTAATTACAATTTGGGCTATTATTATGAGCAATAATCATGACATGCACTGTTGGAGTGGATATGCGACAATGAATGAAATATGGATTATTATTTGTCCTATAATACTTGCATTGATTGTAAGAACGGTAACGAAATGAAACTGGTTTGGAAGATAATATTTCCAAAAAAAAATGCAGTATGTATTTGTTTTATGGTTCTAAAACAGGTTAACTTTATGGTTTTGCTAAATATTCTTCGCGTGATGCTAACCAAAGTTCGTACAAATGGAACAAGTACGGCTGGAAGGCAACTTATTAGGTACAATTCAGTTACTGGTTTAAGTTGAAGTTAATTATAAAATGCTTACAAGACTAATGAAAAATTGAGATACAACTACGATTGGCCATTTTCCAAAATTTTCTTTCAAGTCTTTCAAGTTTCGCAGTTCAATTTCCGGCCATCATATCATAACTTTCCTCTTAAGCTGAGCTTTTTGTTTGTGGTATACACACAAAGTATTATTTGGCTAAGTAATGAATCGGCTTACAAATTTTACAAATTTATTTTTGCAGGAGAGCTGCTAAAGCTACGTTCTTACTCTTCCCATTGCTGGGGATAAATAATCTTCTAGTTTTGTACAATCCTGGAGGCGACCTAAAGAAATACTTTGTAATTATAAATACACTTTTGAGCTCATCACAGGTAAAGATTTTTGTATTCAACGAGACATTGATTTGTTTTGAAGTAAAATATTATACTACCCGTTCAAAGGAGTAAATATTTATTTGGTGTTTATTTCAGGGTGTGTTTGTGGCAATTGGCTACTGTTTTTTAAGTAAGGATGTTCGTTCAGCTTTCAAAGGTATCATCCGACGTTTTGTGGTACAAAGAAATGCAAGCAGTATTAGACGCAATCGACATCGTCAAAACAGAAGGAACCCAGTTTGTACTTTTCGATTACGTCGTAGGTTGTTCCATAGCAACAGCCGAATTGACTCTGATAACAATAGTGCTAACAGTATTCAACTTTTCCCCCGTGAATCTAGTCATTCAGAAAATATGCTAGGTCAAAACGTGCAGCGAAACAATCAAGGTTCAAATATTAATTCAGCTTACGCCCACAAATTCCGGTCTAATGAGTACCTTTATCGAAATCAGAAAGGAAATCGGAACAATTGGACGAAATCAGCAAGTGTACATAGCTATCTCCGTTGTGCCAAAGAAAGTTCTTTTGCATCACAAGAACGTTTATTGGAAAGCAAAGAAAGTGGAAGTTTTGGTACCGCTGAATTTTATATATCCCAAAAATATCGTTTATGTAACGCTTATATTCCATTGACTGTGAGTGAGGTTACATACAAAATCAAACGTCGGCATTCAAAATAATGCCAAAATTTAAATCTCAACTGAATGCTAAGCTATTACAAGTCATTGTCGAGAATTTTTATTCAAACTTTTACATTGCAACATATTCAATAATATATTGAGCATTCAAACTTGAATAAAAGTTAGCCTAATAATTTGACGTTATATTTTGTTAAGCTTGTGTGAATTTTGATGTAAGAAAATTAAATGTAAAAATAGATGTGATGTTATTATAAATAAATGAATTTTTTTTCTCCAAAAAAGTCAGATGTAAAATAAAACATGCGCATTTGTCATGCTACACAACTTTTGTCCATTCCATTTGTCCATTTGTCTGTACCCTGCGTTTTTTGACATGCATAAACGGATAATTTCAGAATTTTATTACGGTTTACAAGTGAAACGTTTATTAAAGAAATTAATAAGGAAGATGTTTTATCCATTTTTATCATTAGACCATTGGTCAAATATCTGTTCTGGAGAGGATACGAGAGGAGAGGTCTTCATAAAGAGCTACGTGCCAGATAAGATGCTTTATTCTTTTCTGCATTGTAGCATTTTCATTCATCACGACTTTACAGCTTACGATTCTTCGAAACTCCGATTTTACCAGTTTATCCGTTTTACAAACAACTATCTCAAATCAAACTCATTTGTTTCTTTTTCGTTAAATTTCCAGCCAAAATATATTCAGATACGGAAAACACACTAACTTTTCTTGCATTCGAATTAAAAATTTGTGGCAATACAAATTTGTCCTGGTTTTGTTTTTAGAACGATAGAAGAATGTAGTTTTTCCATCATTCATTTTTTTTACATAGATGATTCCATTACGTAATATTTATAAATGAAGGTTATATCAATAACGTTTCATCTCCAGAAAATTTTACTTCTCAGATCTCTCTTACAAGTTTTACATTAGTTTTGCATTTCACTCATTTTTAATGTCAAAAGACTTACCATTCGCATATTACGCTTAAATACTGTATCACTCTTTAACTTAAAAGTCGTAATTTATATATAAATTAGGTTGCGATTGAAACTTATTGGAAAATCTTTTATGTTCAACTTTGTTCAATACATGTGTCTACTTTCAAGTTTTATCATATTTATCCTTTGGTTGGTTTTACATCATAGTGTTTTTAACTTAAGTACATCCTTTTGCATGCCAATGTTTTCACTTGTAAGCAAAATAAAGAATTATATTGAGTAAACCCAATAAATAAATATAAACACGTGTTCTCCTTTTAATTTTTTTTCTTGTTGTTTGACTTGAAACTGAAAAAGTATTTTGTTAAGTACGTTAAATATAGCACAAAAATATTCTTAACATACTTATGAAAATATTTATGTTACATGCTTCTTGCTATTTTTGCTTCAATGCCTACTTATTTCGTTTAAAAGCCATATTGCTTTGGAAACGACTTAGGATTTCGGGAATAAATTGTCTGAAAATTGTTGCGCTCAATTTCATAACGTTATTAAAATATATTGTCTGCTTGTATCATTTCGCAGTTCCAATGAAAAAAGCTTATCCCATCCCACTAGCTCCTGAGTATTATTTTGCTTTCAATTTGAAAATGTGACTTTTTGGAAGTCGCAAACTTTATCATAAACCGTTTGCCACATCTTGTATGGGATTCAACAAGGTGAGTCGAAACTTGGTTATACAACAACCAACTGCTCCAAATATGATTATGTGATAACATTTATCACAATAAATACGACAGGGTTTTGATATGTCATGCATCAACTTTGATATTGTGTATCTCAAAGATGACTTTTTTAATTACCATGATATTTACACCAGCTTATAGATAAAGTTTAGGACTTTCGAATAATTTGCTGTTTGTAACAATACTCATTTGTCATGAAGACTCAGAGCCATTAATATTATTGATCATGTTTTCCACTGCCCAAGATGTTCGTACTCAGGTGCAACTATACTTTCCAAAGGGCCGTCCCATCTCTTTAATTTATTTTGAGCTTAAAAATGATGATATAGATCCAGCGATTGAACGTTCAGCTATTTCTGATGGTGTCAAAAATTCCGTAGTAGTAACCTTAGAAAAGATAACAGGTCAAAACCAGGTTGACCTCTAAGTACGACTGATGGGGGACATATAGCTAATATGTAAGCTGTTATTTAAAAGCACAGACTGCTGCTGTTGGAACCAATAGCAGAAAAGGTCCACATTAGTGCTAGGTCAGTGTAGAGAATCCTAAATATTAATTTAGGAACATCTCTTCCCCGAACAAGGTGGATTTCTAAAGTTGGACATCTGCTTAGATGAAGTTCTGAATGCAAGCAAAATCGCAAAAATCACAATCTTCTATATGCGGGTAGAGAATTATTTTCAGGGACAAATCGTGACAGGGGATGAAAGATGCCTTCATTAACGTATGCCAGAAACAAAAAGACGACCAACTTATAAGCTCCCAGCTTTTTTACAGCCTTTTTTAAGGCGATGCGGTGAAAATTAGAAAAAAGTGCAATTTCATGGCTTGGATATTTAGGCTCGGCATTCTTCCCTAGTGACATCTGGACTTTTGATGGAACGTTAAATAAGTGTCTACAAGCTAGGGGATATTATGCACCAAAAATCTTCACAAAATGCAAAGCTGTTCTAAAGCAAAAGAAAAACAAAGTTGATGCACGACAAATGAAAATACCTGCGTATTTGAAACAAATTATTTTCTAAAATGCAATTCTTCGCATTAGATTACTGGATCAAAAAATCGATCACAACGAAGACAACTAAAATATAATTCCGTTTTGCCTCCAAGTGAAATGGTAGATGTGTATATTTCTTGAAATAGGACATATTGTTTCTTTAAAACCGCGATACAAAGAAAATAAATGGAAATAAGCAGCTTAAGAATTCTTTTTGATAAAATTGTAGCTAGTTTGCAGTATTAAAAATTTTAAGCCTCTTAGTTTGAAAATTTTGTTTTTAACGTTTTATTGTACAAGTAAACTTTCACAACATAAATGCAAATCTGTTTCTATTAGTTTAGAATTTTACACTCAAAAATTGATTTATAATTACATTTGCAAGCATTGTATTTATTGAGTTATTTTAATATTTATTTCATGCATCGAAGAAAAAAACTAAACCTGGAAATGATTTTAAAATTTGTATTGGATAAGGTTTACAATATTCCAGGGCATTTTTTGAAATAAAATTGGTTATTCGTCAACGTCAAAGTATCATCTGAAAATCATCATCAGGACAAAAAATCATTTTAAAGCACACAATAAAATATTGGAAAAGAAAAGAAAATAGTAATACAAATTTTACAAGAGCCTTGTTAACGAGTTAAATTGTCTAAACACATTTGTTTCTCTTTACGTTTTGTAAAAATTCATTGACAATTTTAGCACCTAACAATTTGCTTTTTTTTTGATCTACCAACATCATTTCGTTCCTTATTAAATTGCTTATATGTATATGTAAATGTTTGAAGTTTTCACAACAAATCTACACATTGTAAAACTCCTGTGGATCTTCACTTCACTAAAACAATACTGCATTTTTGATTTAGGAGAAAGTCGCAATTATGTCGTCTTACTTTTCTCTAATATTTGGACGTACTCACCTGCAGCCTACTTTTACGTACATACATCAGCAGAACCAACAGTTTCACAGAACCAAAAAAGATGATGTGCAGAAAAACTGCCCGGTGTCGGACCAGCTAACATTAAAGACACACCCAATATCTGGAAACTTTCTGCTTGAGTACATAAACATGAATGTGCTTATGTATGAGTTGTCTTAGTTACAGTTTAGCAAATCATATTACAAAACATGAGAAGAATCCATGTCACCAGAAAAACTAAAAAAATAACAGAATGCTGAAATGAATTCTCTTTTGAGTGAAAATGCTCTCACTGGGGTTTGATTTGAAATTCGTTTTCCTTCTGGATCAATTTCGCATACTTGTAGGATAAATCTGATCATCTAAATTGTTAAATAGGACTAGAACAAAAGAGGACTTTGAAATTAAGTAAGTTTGGTCTGAAGAGTGCAGAAGGTTGAAACCAAACTGCATTGCGTAACATTGAGTGGCTTGAAATAAGAAAAAAAGATCTAGCAAAGCTAATTTGAAAACCTTTGAAGTTAGTGGTCATCTTATTTCGTTTACTCGAATTATTATTAAGCCTAGCTACGTTCGTTTTCTGTTACATTACCTTTTCTATGGTATCAGCTGTAGACTTAAAGCTCTTTGTTGTCTTAATCACATCCTTTTGTGTATTAAGATGAGTCTTAGTCTTTAAAATATGAAAAAACATTGATTACCAAACATTAAATTATATACACCTGCACTGCTTTCAGTTCAGTATTCAGTGACTGTTTCAAAACGTCGTTTTGTACATTACCGTAATGTACAAAATACCAGTACATTAAATAAATGTTGAATATAAATCCCGTTTCAAATTTGTAATTGGACTTGTTCGTTCTTTTTTATCATCTGCACTTAGTTTCTTGACACTAAATTAATTTTTTCAGAAAATTTTATCCTTTGCATTTTCCTATTGATAACTTGTACTTAATATAATCCCCATTAAATAACTTTTGTTCTATTAACTTGATATTCCGACAATACTGTTACATACCAGTACTCAAATCAACTTTTGTAAGACATTCCATGTACCTATATATTATGTAACTTTGCATGATAGTGTATACCTATATTATTGGGTGTCGTATCCGCAGACGACAGTCTCGAGAGATGTTCTGTACTAATCCAAATGTCATAATCCGGAAAAAGGTCGTCGGCAAAAATACAAACAATCCCGCAGTAGTCCCTGCCAGTCAAAACTGAATGGACTGACCACCATGTACAATACTAGTACATAGTTTTGTAGATTTTAGAACAAGAACTTTGTTTTGTTTGGCATAAAAAACAGGTTCACTTATACATTCTCAACCAATCTCTTTTAAAACCAGCATTTGCACTGTCAAAAAATTTTAACTGCGTTCAAAAATTCTTGAACTTAAACATATCAGCATACATTTTGTCACGAAGTTGTATGAAATATGAAAATTTTATTCCCAATAATTTCAAACCACTTAAGTTGCAAAGATTATTGGGAATCAATTCTTATGGAAAATGTTGTGAACTTCAAGCGTATAAACTAGTCTGATGTTAGAGCTAAAACGACATTTCTCGAGACTTGTTCATCGAATTACAGCTACAAATTTCAAAAAAATACTTTAATTTCACTGTAATAATAGTTAGGACAAAAAATATTATTTTAACTGTTTTTATTTGCAACATAAACTGCAAAATGGAAGTTTATAGTATTTACTAACAAAAAAATCACGGAAGTTTATATGTTTTAAGGTGAAAACTATGTGTTCTATTATTAGTACACAGCAATTATTTGCATCAAAGAATAAACACTTGGTTTTCAAAACAGAACTGTATCAGCAAATATAAATTAGTAAATAAACATTAAGCACAACTAAGTTATTCAAGCGGTTGAGTACCAATTTTTTTTTAATATTTGGACTCATCGTCAGTTAACATTCCATTTAGGTTATATTGAAATTTTTAAGACTGTACATTCTATATAAAAGATTTGACTTTGAATTGCAATTTCGAAAGACAAAAATTAAGAAAAATAAATATGCCTACATGTAAAGTTTGTTTTGGATTGTTGTAGTTATAATCTTTTAATCCACTGTCAATCATACAAGTTTAAAACAATAGTCGGCTTAATGTCGGCCCTGGACTTTGTCGTTCCTCTACACACAATCCTATAGATACTGCAACTGTTAATGTTACTCATCAGTTACTTACGGTAGCTGGCTCAAGCCAGTTGCTGGAACTAGCTCCAGTCTAGTCACTATGCCATTGTAACTTACTATTGTAAGTCAGTCGTATCTCAGACTCAATAAAGAGTGTACCACACTTAGGTACAAAAATCAAACTAATCTTTGTGTTATTATTATTATTGGCATGTAACAATACTACCGATATCTTTCAAACTTTCTCTTTATACAACTCCACTGATGTATTCAGTATTGTTTAATTTATTTTACATCTTGTTTTAAATGAGACTTGCGTACCTTCGTAAAATAAATTTTATTCAAACTTTTTTATTTAATTTGCTCTTTCTTCACAATTGTTAATAATAATAATATTGTAGCCTAATAATATATATTTGCAGAACAAATTTCTGCTTCAACATCCTACTATATTTTCTGAAGGATCACACAAAGATTGTTATAGTATCTTCGCAAAGTAGACAAACATTTTGGTTCATTGTGGACGAACAATAGATTTGGATGAAACTCGAATAAGAACAAAATAAAGCTGAACGAGTCTAAGTACGTTACTGAAATTAAAACTTGGTTTGTCAGTCACAGATTTCCAAGACAGTTAGAAAGTATTCATTTGATTGAACTGTATACTAAGAAATTAATTATGAAACACCCACGTTCCGATAACGAGGAAAAATACAATGCGTAATTTCAGTATATACACAGTCGAATAAAAAAAGTTGCGACTATAAGTAAATTTAATTTTAGTTGTAAACAGGGAAAATGTTTTCAGAACTTTGTAATTTGCGATTATGTTGTGTCATTAAGAAAGTAACTTTATGCTTTATTGCCTGAAGTAGTAAAAGTTTATTAGCTGACGGTTTTGGCTTCCCGCATTCGTTGCCTTTTTCTAAAATATTTTATCTAGACACTAGTCTGATCTAGTTTTAGGACAAATGCTCCATTTGCGTCAGTTCATTGAATACTTACCTACTTTTTTGTGCAAAGTCAATAAAATTCTAACAATTGTATACGTATTAGATTCAAGGGCATCCCATACTGATTACACTGTTTAGCTTACTAAACTAAAATACTGTCACTTCAGCAGCAAAAAAAATCCGTTCGTCTCGTTTGGACTTAAACAAATATATCTTTTGACGTATACCTAGTTAACAATACAAGCCTTTCAATCTGATTGGAAACGAACGTCAGCTGAGCTATTGTGCATTCTATTTTGCTCCAAATATCGTGCAACCTATCGTTCTACGAAGGACAGAAAAAGAAAGTCAGGCTGATAGAATAATTGTGAACATTTCAACAATACTCAAAGTTTAAATGGTTTCTCGGAACTTTCACATCCGTTAGCTTTTCAAAAGTCATTTTCGACGTGTAACAAAAAAGTTAGTCAGGAAATCCATCGACGAATGGAAGAATCTCAAGGTTGAGTTTCAATTTTTTGTGCCTGTACATAGATGGATCGCCAGATTTTAGTGAATGATATGTTTATTTCCCCCCCATCGGCAAACAAAAACAAAGTATGAAAATCTTTTAACAATACAAAGCATTTGACTGTATGATCACGGTGTACACAACAATATGTTTGTGTGGAGAAATACTACCAAATTGAAATAAATATATAACTTGAACCTTAAATATTTTTCAATAGCTTAAAAAATTCATGTTTTAGCCTATTACTAGTAGCTAATACAGTGATTTTTAAGAGAGGCAATAATATTGGTGGAAATGCATTAAGTTGCCACTAAAGAGTTAAAAATCTATTGCGGAGTTAAATTATTCAATTAATTTTATTAGTCAAATTTAGAATTAGTCGACATATTAAAATTAGCAAATTTATTCGAATATCCAATTAGCCGACTTTTGATTTTGTCGACTAAATATTTTGATGAAAGCATTAATAGTTGAAATTATACATAATATTTACCCCTTAGCCTTTAAGTACTTTTGCTCAGTCACTTGACGAACCATTTTAAATTAGATATATAAAAAAAAATCAGAGTTTAATTAGCTAGATTTTTGTTTACCATTAATTTTGATGTTCTTTCATTATTACTATATGTATTAGCTCTTTTACATAAAAAGGATAATAATGAAGCTTGAAATAATAATTCCATCCATAAAAATATAGTGTTTTGCATTTCTTATTTGTTTTTGGTCCAAAATGTCAATTTCAACATTTTTAGGTGGATATTGTGCTATTGCAGGTAAAGGTAAGTAAAAAGTAAATGATTCAATCCCATGTAACATTAATCCAAATAACATGCATTTATAGACAAAATAGCGCATGTAAGCAATATTGCAGCATTAATAAAGATTGCAAAATATGATTTTCGCTTTATTTTCTCTCTTGAACTTCGCTTGGGTAACACAATAGTATCAAGTACTATTTCAGATCTCATCAAATGAATCCGTCAAAGTGGTAAATTTGTAGCCATTTGGGTTCATTTATGATGTCAAGTATTGGCTCAATGGTAAAATAATTGGCCTTTCGAGAAACATGTGGCCTTGTGAACCCCAGACCTTGTAACTATCATTTCGTGTCATGAGACAGTAATAACGGCAAAAAATATCGGATTACAACTTATGGAGATCTTGAAACATACACCGCGATGAGTGATCAATGATCAAACAAGTGACATGACAGTTCTTATATTCATGAGTTTACAATGTGATTTGGTTATTTTTAAAGTGTTTCTATATAAAAAAGTCTATACATTTGGCCTTCGCACGATCTTATTGAGTTTCCTCCAGTAATTGTAATGGATATTGTGAGTAAATTGGCATTTTGTAGTCGCAACCTTGTGTATTGAAGACACCGGCTGTTTACAAATTGTTTATGTTATACATTTAATGATTTTCTCTTTTTTTTACCAAGAAACTATTTTTGTCACGTGTTTGGTAATGGGTATAAGTAAAGGAAAACTTTTCAAGAATTGCTCGGGCGTTGTGTCATGCGCCGTAACAAAATACGATTTGGGAACAACACGAAAAAAACCTGTATGGAAACTTCAGTATTAAATTTTAGAAATTTCTTACCTTATTGCTTCCTTTTCTATCTAACGAGTTTTCGTTAAAAAATTATCCAGACCAAATTTATTTCCAACAATATTTTTATTCGCTTCAGTTGATTGAATTAACGATTTAAGCTCGTTTTACAATTCTCAATGATTTTTGAAAGTATAAATACCAAAACTGTTAGTTTTCCTATTTAAACATCCGCACACCAGTACTTTTAATGATCGTATATTGAAAATTTATTAAAGCTTATTAATGAAATATAAGAGTTGATAAAGGAAAAATATTACGGCCGTTTAAAGCAGAACTGTATAAATGCTCTCTAGCGTATAGATCTACAAACTAATCAATAGTCTTCTATGAGATTTTTGCTAAATTGAAAAATTAAGAAAGATGATATTATAAAATTCTATGTATAAATAGAAAAGGCGACATTGTATGCTTAAATGAGTTTTGTGGGTTTAAAAAGTTACATTTTTATGTTCTTCACATTATCCATTAAGAAAGAACACGGTTCCTTGTTCTCTGGTGAAATTTCTAAGAAATGTATAATTAAATATGCTTATCTTAACATTGACTCCATCTTATACAAGTCTGTCAACAATTTTAAAAACACCTTGAAATGCTTCGAAGAAAATTAAATACACCTTGTAGTCAAATTTATCTTTAGCAGCACGTTCCTTTTGAAATTTTTATTGAAAGATATTCACACAATTTTGGATAAAATGTAGTGTTGGTATATAAGAACATGGTTTGGTTCCTCAAAATTTTTTTGATGGACTACATTTATAAACCATGTGTATATGTAAATATTATGCCTCGTTCTCGTATTCTGCCAATTTGATTACCTCATTTCATCCTGTTTACACGGCTGTCTCGAAAACATGAGCAATAAAAACTTGTTTAAATATTGTCTAGCAGTCAAACACAGTTTAAATCTACTACTCGTTCGTATTACCTAGCATTAAAATGTTCTTTGGAAACTATCGGTTTTGATGGACTGAAATTTATAGTATTATATATTACTATGTTACTAAGACTGTGTGGATTTCAGAGTATAAGTTTCGTAGTTTCTCTAAATGAAAGATTGCAATACGATATGTAACGTAGGACCTAAAGGCTGGCCACAATCTTTTGTATCTAGTTTCCCATTTCCCATAGCTTACATACAATGTAAGAAAACCCGGCTTGGAGAATTCTTTCCTTAAATAAGTAATATGAACCAAACAAAAGATTCTTAAAGGGTAAGTTCCCTGTCAGAAGAAACTAGTGGGCCGCTCGTGAAAACAAATCAACGTGAATTAGGCTCTTATCTATTGAGAAGAGCACAGCACTTGATAACAGACTTTGACTTTAGACGGAATCACTTTCTCCTGGTTTTTGGAGAATTTCTTTATAAAATGGACAATTTTATATTAACTGTTGTTTACTAGTGTTTTGCCACTGAAATTCTGCGTAATAAACATGTTTACTAATTTTGTAAACAAGAAAGGTTTATTATATAAAAGTTTGCTTGTAAGAATCAGATGAATGAAAAGACCTCGAAAATCAGTTAAAAGAAATTTGTGTGAACTACATATTTTGAAACAGAGTGATCATTTAATTATTTTCAAGCTGCATTAACATGGTTTATTAAATTTGTATTTTATTGTAAAATTTGAATGAAAAGCTTGTAAGTAGGTTGGAAAAACGAGTTGACGAACAATAAATGAAACAAGAGATTTTGAAAGTGGATGGTGAAGGCCAAATTAATCAAAAAATCAATAATTTAAATCGAACAACAGCAAAAAAGAGGATATTAACATGCTTCATAAACATTTACTGTCGTCAAACCAAACTGAAAGTTTTTCTAAGCTTACAAAAATTAACATTAAGTTAAACTAACTTGCAAACTTTACCATTGTAAACTGTGAATGGAAGGGAATTTGGAGCAAAGTGACTACTTAATTCATTCCATGTCCCTCTAAAAGATTTGCAAGAAGGGATGGTTATGCATATTTCATATCCAGATAATAATTTTAAAATCCTTGTGTTACCATTTTGCCAATTACTACAGCAAATCATGCTTGCCAATATATTTTATGTTTTATTTCGTTTTTAATGTAATCTTATGTTATGTTTTACAAAATTTATAGCTGTAAGCATGCGTATTTCATGTAGAGCAACCTCAAGTGAGATGAGCTGTGAGATGATGTTGATCTCAAACATGACTATAATGTATGACCATGCTGTTTTCTCCCAATTGTGTACTTTCTGTGTTGTATAAACCGTTAGCTCAAGTAAAGTCTTTGATGGTTGATGTAAAAAGGTAGCTGAAATTTACGTCAAACGGATTTAAAGGTAATCTATTTATTTCTAATTACAATATATTTCGTATTTAAAATTAACATAAAATTGTGAATTGAATTCTAAATCCGTCCAATAATAAACATATGTGAAAACTTTCCCATTGAATGTTTTGACAGATGAAAAAAGCATAGGACTCTTTAGTATAATAACAGGTTCCGGAATATTTTTAATAAAGATAGAAGCCCAATTTGTCGCTTATTTATTTCTTGGTGAAGTAATATTCAATATTTTACTAAACATTCTAGTTCCGTTGTCGAATGAAGTCGCATTTCATTTATAATCAACGTGCGACTTAAGAGAAATACATATTAGTTGGTTTTAGCCCAATAAAATTCGCGTCAACTCAACAAAAATTCAGCTTTCGTAGTTTTATAAAAATTAATTTATAACTTGTCATCGAGTACAAATTGTTTTGAGCTGTATGTAAAACATCGTTTTAAAAAAAACTGGGTTTGGCCCAATTTCAATTGAAATAACGTTTTTCGCTCAATATTTCCATCAGTGATTATGCTGACACTGAACAAATATATGTTTGTATTAACAAAGTGACATTAGATTTAAGTATTTAGAGCTTAATTGTTAAAATCTCTAGACGGAATCAACTTTAAGAACACAATGAATCGTCCACAACCATGATATGACCGTTTCAGAACAACAGATTACTAACAACTTGTACCTTTTTTTGTACCTTTTTTAATGAACAAACCTAAAAATTCAGGTCAAAGTATTCGTCATGTCGAACATTTTTTCCTTTAAAACCAGTCCAAGTATTTTCAACCAGTATTTTCTATAAAGATTCTTACAAGAGGACCTTGAAATTTTCGAAGAACCAACAAGATGTTTCTTTATGTCCTTGCATGCCGTTATAGAAAATTCCTTCAAAATGAATGTAACAATATATTACAAGGAATGAAGAGGAACAAGAATACATTTACTGTTGTAGTGCATCCCTGAAATAGACTTTCTTTAAGGTTTGTTGTATTAATCAAAGAAAACTAGTACAAATAGAATAAGTTTGTGTATTTTGTGTTATAAAGTATACACATATAGCATGTAGGAACAAACGCTACGATATTGTGTTGTAAATGAGATTTTTAATTGAAATAAAGTTCTCTATCATTGACTACAATAGACTATAATTAAAAACCTTGAACTTGAGTAATGCTAGTTATCAATGCAAGTTTTAACTGAGCGAAATGCTATCCTTTATTTTATGTAATTAAAGTAGATGAAAGATTTACACAACACGTTAACGTGCAAAATGATATAATACAAAGATGTAAAGTTAAATGATAACGTATTTAAAAATAAATAAAACAGATTAAATTTTAAAAAATTATGCTAATTCTTTTCCTCTTTTCATTTCAAACACATTTGACGAAACATGTTTCTTGAGTTATCACTTTTATCTTTTAGTCACTTTTTTATTATCAAACGTTGCCTTGAGAATACCCTAAATCTTCTACTGTTTCATGTAACACCGGTAACCAATCACATATTATCGTTCTTGATAGTTAATATAAAATATAATGAAAACATTTTGGATAACTTTGATCTAATCATATTAAATACAAAACAAACTCAACCGCTCATTTTCCATCTTTGAAGCTACAGAGTTTAATTATTCAT
This sequence comes from Entomobrya cf. arborea Gr-Col-00668, assembly GCA_034699025.1. NCBI lineage: Eukaryota > Metazoa > Arthropoda > Collembola > Entomobryomorpha > Entomobryidae > Entomobrya > Entomobrya cf. arborea Gr-Col-00668. Next base: position 6,191 of record JAQIWN010000503.1, on the reverse strand, counting down.
GATCAACCACTAATTTTTCAGCAAAGCCTCAAATTAATGATATGATGTAAGGTTTCAGATGAACTTGGTTCGTCGTACATAAAATCATGCAGCAGTTTAGTCTCTTTAATGTTTCGACTGAAGCCTTGATGCTTTGCTTTTGTGTTCACCACATTTAGAAATTAAAAACATAAATTAATCAAATGGTACTCCTTTTAAAGCAAATTACTGTTAGTAAGGACTGTGTTTTGGGAAAGCCGGAAAAAGTACCTCTTTTTGTGTCGGTTTCTCTTCAGAAATCAAACTCCCAGAAATCTCTGACGACGACGACATTCGATCTATTTGTGTGTAAGTAGAAATTAATCAAAATGAAACAATCTTGCCAAACAGCTTGTAGACAATAGAAAGTTTGGATCTCAGCATGAGTTTAGCAGATGACAATTAAAATATTATTCTTACTTATTAATATATCAAATTACTGAAACGTTTTTGGTACAAGTCATGTCTAGGAAACAAAATATTTTTTTTGCTTCAAACAACCGTAAAATTTTAGTGAAAATGTTATTCTTGGTGCCAGCTTGTTTTTATATCAAAGAAACGCCTCTGTGTAAAACTATGCATTTACTTTTTTTTAAAAACTTGAAATTATGTGAAGCTTATTACAGAAATCTTGATATTTAAATTTACAACTAATGTAACAACAACAATTGCTTTTATGTACTTTCTTGAAGGCCAAATAAAAAAAGCGGAGCTACAAAATGTACAGTGCTTATAGGAGAAAGAGCTACCTGGGGAAAATTTTCCTAATATACTCATCGAGAGAACGAAAAAAAATATTCCATTATATTTAAATGGTAAATATAACGAAATTATAACGTTTTAAAATTGTCGACCTGTACAGCTTTCATAAAACAGATTGTCGGTTTGTACAGTAACCTTCCTAGTGACAAATTTAATGCTGAATTCGATTCTGAAATCAATTTCAATCCAAAATTTAAATTTTTTGCACTACGGGAAAATTTTTCCCAGGTGGCGCTTTCTCCCATAACCGTACATTTTGTAGCTCCGCTCTCCATCTACGGATTTCAAAGATGAATAGCATTTTGAAATCACCGTCTAAACTGTAGTCCCTGTGCACATTATGATTGCCCGAAATAAATAACACCTCTTTGGGAAACATGATCAAAAAAAATATGGTAAGGTTTTGACTCAGCCGAAAATCCAACTATGCCACCGCCGCCACCTTGTAGTAGGATATATTCCACGTTCTGCTATTGCATCATTAGAGCCTTCAACAGGGAGCATTTGGTTAAATGCTCATGCAGATAACTACAGTTATTTCTGAGATATGGCCGTTTTTTCAATTATGCTTAGGTTTTGACTCCGGGTTTAAATTTGTCACATAATTATGAGTAATAGGAAACAGTTTTGAAGAAAGAAAACTGCTAAATGCACTTGAGCAAGATTTTGGGCTCGGTGTCCCCCTCCAAAATTCATGGTAGCTGATTTCAAAGTTTATCTATACGAATCTGGGGTACTGTTAATAACTAACAAATACCATGTTTCAAGTTCTGCACACCTACGGTGACTGCGCTAGATGAAAACTTCGCTAAAGTGTTAAAAATCGAAATTTTTGAAACGACTTGACTTAAATTCATGAAACTTTTTGTGAACATATAAAGTACTAATGTGTATCACAAATTTTCCACGCAGTGGAAAAGCTTTCACTCATTTTTGTCTAAATTTTAATTTTCTTCCAGAGCAAACTTCGGGTATCTAAAAGACCATGGTCACTTCAAGATTTACACAATACGGAATGAATGGACTAAATAATTCACAAATTCAATACAGTGGTGTGATTTTCAAGTCGATAATTATATTGGCAGACAAAATTGGCTTGAACCAAAGAGGACTTGGATAATTAATAGGGTTTGTCTGAAGAGTGATTAAAACTAAAATAACGTACTGTGTTGCGTACTATTGAGTAAAAAAGTAGATTTGGACTACCATAGTAAATTAAAATATACCAGCAGTGAAATCAAATAAAATCAAGTCACAAAATAAAGTTATGGCAAGACAAGTAATATCTTTAAACAGTCTTGTTGCTGATGACAACAGCCGACTGAATTAATATTATTTTTAAATTCTAGGGCATTTTCGCAAATATCTGAGTTTGAAAAGGTGAGAGAAAGCTAACCCGCTATTACAATCTTGCTCATCAGGTAGCCTAGGACTGTAATCGATTTGCCGGTAGGTAAGAACGTGGTATTAAATTCAAGAAAAGACGTCGCCATTTTTAAAGAAGTCTAAAGAGTAAGAAAAGTCGAAACAGTGGTTTTGCTCGTATAAAATTTTACAATGTCTTGTTTTTCGTTTTTATGGTTTTTCAAACTAAACTGAAGAGCTTTATAGTTTGGCTCTATAGTTAAATTGTTTTAATCATTTTCTAAATAGTGCAATATATGTGTTGAGTAAATTGACGTTTTCAAAATGCGAAATTGAATTACCTTCGTATGTTGTAAATTAAGTAGGTTGACCTTTTACTCTCCTCCATGCCACGAGTTCATAGAAATTTAATTTTGGCACACTTAAAATATCAGGAAAACGTCTTATTCTCTTGCTCAATATAACGCCGAGATATTTATTGTTGTATGGTAGCTGAACAAATTTTATAAGCTTTTCCGATTTGTGCGTCATTAAAGTTGATTCTGACGTTCTTTTGTGCAACATCTTAACAAATCATCTTATGTAGGTTATTTGCTCAAGACAAACCCATATGGAAACCAATTTAGTTCAATACTGAGTTCTATGCCTTTTCATAGATAAGGAAACTTTTTCATTAGTCAGGTCCTGTCAAACGTAATCTTAAGTGAAGTTCTGTGTCACTTTAGCTCTAGTAAATTAAACTTACTAAATTCTTGTTGAATTTGTCGTTTGTCTATAATTTAGTTAAGAATGACGTATACAATGTTTGAAGAGCTCGTACAAATGGTTTAGCCACTTATCCTCTAGAGACATGTATTTGTAGTTTTAGCAAATAAAAACCCTCAACATATGCATGCCTAGGAGATCATCTGAAAATAAATTAAGTCACGTGGTGGTTAAATGTTATCGGATTTAAATTAGTTTTTATAACTAATTGAAACGGTGAATGGCAAATTCTAATGACACAAAGGACCTTGACGTTCATTCAAAAGTGAAATACAAGTTATTTGAATGGTTAATCAAATTTTTGAAATCACGGAGAAAAGTTTTTATTTAATGTACTCGTCCAAATTAAGTTTGCCTTGAACGAGATTCTTTGGTTTTTGTTTGCCTTAGAAATCAATCTAACATAAAATACTCCGGAAAAATTATTTGCGAAATTCTGTCCACATTAAACCTAAGAAAACCAATACGTATTTTGAATAAAGAATAGGTTCTTTGTACAAAAGGAAAAAGTCATCGCTGTGTAAATCCAGGGTAAATTTTGTAAAAACATTACATCGATTACGTAGTCACTCCGGTATTTGGACATGATAAAGGCAAAAAGTTAGAACGAATTGAATAAAGAAACAACAGCGAGAAGAACATCCAAACTTTCTCTTGTGGATCTATTGAGGCCACATGTAGTCTCATGGAAAATATTTTTGTAAAACTAAATTTAAAGTAAAATAAAACTGACTGGTTTACAAGTTGATGAGCGTTTTATGTCTTAGGATATCATATTTTGCTTGTCTATGTCTTTTGTTGAATGTAATCTTTAGATAGTTTCATTGGTAAACTTAGAACTCTTAGTTATCTTGTAACTTTAGTGCATCCTATTGTTTATTGTGACGGGGTACATTGTTATGCGAAAGACGTAAATATATAAAAGATTCGATAACTTACCATTAACGATACACAAGTTCATTATTTCGGTTTCATGTTTTTTGATTTTTTCACAAAATCGTTTTTCTTCGTTTCTAAAATATTCTATGTAACAAAATAGAACTCATTTTAAACTTCTGTTCGTAATTATTTTGTCATCTGCATTATTTTCCGTACGTTTTTCTTCATCGATTTTTTAAACCAAGTTCGTAGTCTTTTAAAGTGCACTTTCAAATAGATAGTATATAGGAGTGAAATATGTAGTGAAGGTGACTGCTTTCTCTACTTCAACTTTATATTAAATAGTGTTTTCATCGATTTTTCATTTGCTCTTCTACAATGTTTGATGTACATGATGGATCTTTTTGGGCCACCTTTTATATGTCATGTTGTTTTTGTCTCGGAGAGGAAACCAACAATTAATTAGTTAATTAATCATAATATTTGTTCTTTCATTCATGAACTACAGTTCTTTTTATGTAACCCTTTAGCATTATTTTGTAATATTGTCTATATTTTTTTTTTCATTTTTGCTTTAAACCATTACAGGTTTGTAAATTCACTTGGATACCATAAGCTAGCTTGGTTAACAAAGAGGTTATATTCATTAGCTAGAAAGGTTACCCTTTCGAGAAAAAAAACATTACGTAGCAGGATTTCAAAATCGTGGCCGTTCACGAATAACAAGGTAATAGTTTTACAACCATAGAAACTTATTATTTGCAAATTGCAAACAAACTCATAAAAAATATTGAATATGAATTGTATGATCATTTTTTGAGTTGAATGCCATACGTCAAATTCTAAAAAATAGATATCTCTCTCTCTGCATGTTCTAGGTACAGGTCAGTCATGTAACAAAATTTAATTGGCATTGGTTCTTAATGAAAGTTGGAGAAAACTACTTTGATATTGTTCAAAGGTTAAATTTGGTTGTCATAAAAGTCTGTATTAAAGGAAAAAATCAAGCAATACCTAAGTAAAACTAAATTACATGCGTAACATGTTTTATGAAAAGTATAACCCTTTACAGAGGAAAAGTTAAAAGAAGTTTCAAAAGTTAAGTCGGAACTCAACCATTCCATTAGATAGCGTATGAAAAGCAGTTTCTACTACTTGCATACATTAGTGTTTAGCGTATTTTATTTCAGTAGTTAAACAAGTAAAATAAAAATTTACATCTTATCCAACAAAATTATTGCAATCATATTTTGAATCATATCGTCACAAATCAGAATGCCAAGCCGTGCCGTTAAAAATCCATATTGCCCAACAACGATTCCAATTGGTTTACAAGCTGTTATCATTTTTCTCTCATCCTTTTTTCTTAAATGTAACCTCCAAAACCTTAAAAATCTTTTCGAATTTTCATATGGAATATTGGCAAGGAATGTGAGTGACAATGCGTAAGTAAAACAAGTGAGGGATATAGTTGGCATTAAGATGTAACTAAAATTATAATTTTTTCCATACCATCGAAAGATCATTGCCCCAGCACAAGATGAAATTGCGATACCCACAAATATTAAAACTTTTATAAGCATGGCATTAACAATATTGGCAATTTTTACCAGTATCTCAATTACTCTAAACTGTCTATAGTACTTACTTAGTTTTAAGTTTAGATAGTTAAGATATTAGTGGGAAAAAACATGTTTGTGGAACAAAACATTAAATTGTCAAGATATGTAATACAAAGGAGGAGTACAGATAGGAAACTACACACATTAAATGTTACAATAATTGACAAATTGAAAACTTCGGCTATCTTGACCCAAATATTTTTACCAATTAAAACTTGTAATGGGGTGTAGGGCAACACAAATGGGATAAAACTGACACAAAATATGCTTATAAAGTGGGCTATTGAAACTCCATAAACAAAGGATTCGTAGACGGAAAGTTTTCTCGAAAATATCTTGAAAATGTTTTTAAAGTTTCTGGATGTGAATTCTCGTTCGCAGAGTAACCGAAGCTGATGTGTTTCATTTTGAAGGTAGATTTTCTCTGTGGGACATTTAATTTGTATGTGAAAGATACTTAAGAACATTGCAAGAAATGACGTACATAAGCCATACCAAACTAGTTCCTCAATGTTATTGCTTGTATTGGATTTCCAGTTTAAATATAACCAGAATAAACGATAAATAAAAAATGGAAAATAAAGGAAAAATGATAAAAATCTTGCTGTTATTCGGAATGTGTGGAATTTCGTCTTAAAATATAATCGACTTTTAGTTGCAAGTTGTTCATTTGGAAGAAGATGTTACGGCTGAGGCACTATCATTTGTAGAATTGAGTGAATCTTGAATACTGCAGATGTGAGACTCATTTTTTCAATGCCGTAAGTTTGGTTTGAATTG
>JAQIWN010000502.1:0-32036 GCA_034699025.1 Entomobrya cf. arborea Gr-Col-00668 | reverse complement strand
ATTTACTGAAATTCCCTTTACCTAATTTCAGTTTTGTTGTAATATTGTAATCTTTTTGGCCAACGGTTACAACATTTAAATTTTCTGTTCAGTCGTGGAAACTCAACCGTGAAATTCAATTACATAGTTTAAACTGACCTACCTGAGAAAAATCGATAGGAACAAAACTAAAAAAACACAATAACAATGCCTTTTATGTTTAAAAATACGTTCGTCCAACATTTAACAACCAACCACATTTAAGAAATAGTTGGCAGATATTAAATCATAGTGAAGGAGCAGAAAACTACATTATGTTAGTTTCTAGTTCCTAGTAGCTAGTTAAACCAAGACTTATCGATACAGTATACTACTAATTAATTTTCTTTTAATTAAGAGCTTCTTAAGGGTATACATAATTTACACTATGAATACAGGCGCATGTGATAAGAAAAATGTGGCAATGTGTCTACTGGAGTTATAATTTACCCACCAATAGAAATCGTGAAGACTTAAAATGTTTTTCTCTTATTTGAATGATGAATGTTTATGTAATGAAACTTCATTACATAAACTGGTGTCTTTTTGTCTCATAAGACTCATAATTTATCGCCGATTTTATACAATCTAACCCACCCACGCATAAATCTGCTCATAAACACTTTCATATAACAAACGACAATAAAGTTACAACATGCGCATTAGGCATACAAATTTAGAACCCAAAGAAGTTTTGCCTTGTCGGACATTTTCATGCTTGTGTACTTACTATTAGTTTTATATTTTCATTGAATCAGCCACAGCAGTCATTTATAACAATGTTCAAGTTCGCCATAATTTATAATTTTGAGTTATAAGTAATTCAAACTATAAACTTGAATAAGTCGTTACTGTAAACACCAATGCAACTACTGAATTGCAGTTAGTTATCTAATAAGCTGTGGCGAGAAATTTTTTCGTCAGAGTGAAAAGCACTCCGAATTTTTTCTCATTACGGTACAGCGTTTCAAACAATTTTTCTCTCCCTGTATTTTTGCAACCATCAGCAAAATGATTATAGTAATAGTAATCAGAGATAAATCGTTTTAGGCTGATGAAATTGGTTGTACTTTGATGTTCATTCATCTAAAATGGAAGTTTGTTCGAATTTATGTTAGACTTGTATGAAATTTAATTTTAAAATGTGTAAATGACGTATGCACTATATACATTATCACATATAGCCTTACATGTGCACGTGCTTGTGTAGAAATCTTATAAACTAATTGTGTTCCTAGAGCATAAAAGGCTTCTACTTGTCCTTGTTCAAGCTTTCGTTACAGTACAGTACAGCAATGTAGTAATATAATTTCATTTTAGAAGTTTCAGGAATATATGGCAAACTGTGGTGTGATGCGGGCGGATTTTATTCCGTCTTAAGCTATTTGAAAGAAATCTAATTCCAAACTTATTTTTAAACAGCAACTTATTCAATATTATGAATTTCTGATTTTTTACATAAACCATATAACTTGAGATGGTGAAGCGATACTAAATATGTAATAAATTCCTATTCTCATATTTAATTTCAGCTAATTTGTATACATTTCATTTCCACACTAGTAAATAAATCCCATTGATATTGTTTGATTTTTTTACTTTGTTTGCCAACGCATTAGAGCAAAAATGTGGGATTGAGTATAATTTTTACTATAAATAGAATTTCATTTAAAAAAAAGTGCTATTCATCGCTCCTGTTTCCAGCTCCTGCATTATAATACGTTATACGTTACTATTTCAGTTTATTACAACTTTTTGTATGCATGAAATCTTTTACATTTTGCATCGTTCATAGAATCAATTCTAATGATTCAAATTGCTACAAATATGTGTAGAACAAGCATATTTTTGTATTTTTAATGGGGAAAATTAGCACAAAGAACAATGGAACTACTTCCTTTCTACTTACGTGTACTATAATAAGCTTTAAGAGAATCATCTAAAATTCATACGCAAATTATGCTTAACACAGCATAATAATAATAAATTTCATGGTACAGTTCCACAAATCATGCAATTACAGTTTTGTGACTGCTCCGTTACAACAATAAGCACTTTATTTCTTCTAAATTGTTTTGTTATTGCTGTTAATTTGCTGTACTTGTCATATTATTTACGATTTCGATTCATTCACCTTAAGACAACAGAATTGTAGTACATGTACACAATGCTGCAAAGGCAATGAAGTAAAAAAAAAAATTCAAATTTTAACAACGATAAATACGAAACTTTTCTTTTATTTATTTTGTCAGGTTGTCTGTCTGTCATGTAAAATAACTTTAAGTGTTTTTCATTCTCTAAAGAAAGTAAATGTTATCAAGTCACAAAAAGCATTATTTTGATTAATTTCCTTACCTTCATATCTTAACTCTCATCTTTAAAAATCTTCATTCTTGCTCAATAATTCAGTTGACTGAGGACAACAAATGAAATCATCTCTAAATGTATTCTTTCATGTTTGCTTTTACGTTTTCAAGTATTTCTCTTTACCCTCTGTAAAAAAATAATAAAAACAAAGCAATATAATTTTTATTGCGTGTGATGATGAAAGGGAGAATGAGAAGTTACTGCACTACCTTTTACATACTTTGTATTCCCCCTTTTTTACTAGCTCACTTTCCTTTCCATTTCATCTCATCTTCTTTTAGTCACCAGCAGTCGAGCCGAACGTCAAAGTCGCGGGGGAACGCATGGAGAAGAGTGACTTCTGCGAAGGGAGTTTAATAACAAGAGGTTTCCTGGTAATATTTCTGGTGAAGTGAGTTCAGCAGAAACTAGCAATAATCTAATAGACATAATAACATTCATCCGTGCGTGGATATATCCACAATCGATCACGTTGAAAATTTATATTTGCCATGTTATAAATTTATAAAACACATAAAAAACTGTATAAGCACCTTTGTAATGTGTATATTTTTCTATTTATTTCTGGTGAAGTGATAGTTCAAAGTAAAAATGAAAGCTGGAAAGCTGCTCTATTTATTCGAAGTGAGGGATTCTTTGTCATTGTCATGCATTCAATATTTATAGGTGGATATACTACATAAACATACATGTCTGGTATATAACTTCAATTCATTGTTTCACCAAAACGGTTATGTATTAGCTTATGTCGTTGTTGTACAGCTTTTTAGGTGAAATCTACCTGTTGGTTTATTCACATCCTCCACGCGTACTTATAGGGTGAGAAAATTAATGTGGAATGAAGCTGACTCATGTTTCTGAGATGATCATGATAAAGAATGAAGAATTTTCAAGTAGGAAATAAATGACAAAAACGGCTGTAATAGCTTCTCTTGTATTTTGCATTTGATAAAATCATCAATATACATAAAAAGTTCTTGCACAATTATTTAATTTCTCTTTTTCTTTGTTCTTCTATTTCACTCAATATCTTCTATTACAGACATGATCAATTTGTAGTTTGTAGTCTGTAATTCTGTACGATTTCTTTACTCAGTCAGTTTGTCAATTCCTAACAAGACGTCGTCTTGAGTAAATTAACATGTAGACAATTTTTTCCTTTCATTTTTTAGCATATGAATTCATTATTTACCTGTTTATCTCAATTTTCGTTTGAACGTAGAGTGGAATTCCATTTTCCAGTTACATTTTTTGTATATTAATTAGATAAGAGCATTTCAGTCGTCGTAATGTGTTTGGCTTGTTTGCGTCTCATACATCAAATACATAATAAAATTGTCTTACAATTTCCTATCTCTCTGCTAGACTAACATCATCGTGGTAGTATTGAAAGCCAAAGCAGAGTGAAAACCCAGCAAATAAAATAGGTGATGACAACACAATTGACAAGAGCAGAAAAATAGGATATGTATGCAGAGGAATATAGAGAGAAAGTAACATGTATGGGTAGATTTATGTGTGGTGGTACATGTACCCTACACAAGCAAAGCGGAGAAAGCATACGTATTATTATCACCTTCTTCCTGGGCCTATATAGAACTTATGGAAGCCTAGGCATTAAGCATTAAGGCATTTTCTCTGCTTTCTCTTCCGACGAGCATATACGTACGCTACCGCGGTAGTCATTCATATTAACTTTCTACTCGTATCACACGTGTACTTATCATCAGTGTTGGTCGGAAGAGCATGTCGTACGAATGTCTTACCTGTTCATCCTCTAACATGTTCTTTTATTTATTTTTTTGAGTAAAATGTATCGTATACCAACAATTTATTGCAGTTTTAAACAAGTGTATTTAGAGAGCTAGGCTAAATTTTAACAGATCATTTACTCACTCGTATTATGTCGTCAAATAACTGTTAATTTAAAGTTAACGTGACAATTTTGAGATAAAAGTGAAGAGTGAACAATGATAGCGCCAACTCACATCACATACTTTTATCCTGTAATCTACTCAAAACAGTGTGTGGTACAGTGTGTTCAGCTTTTATAAACTTGCCAAAAAAATAAATTTGACATGAGTTCTCGTAATTAGCTGAAACATATATGTTTATAGTGATCGTCTTGCGTGACATTACTGACAACGTACTAAGCAAGAAGTATTAACAAGCTGCGTATTTTTAACTTTTCCGTCTCAAACTACGAAACTATTGAGCTGACAAGGATAACCACTATGAAAACTAGAAGAAGTGAAAAGTGGGAAATAATAATGAAACAAAAAATCTATTTTTAGTCAGTGAAATACCTGGGTCTTTTGTACATACAGAACAGGTAAAAATTCTTATAGAACTTCTGCATTTAAAAACGTCTCAAATTTCCTCGGATGTCGTTCGTTTTCTAATTTTATATCTATTTTAAAACTGAGAATTAATTTTTGATCAAAACGTAGTCACAAAACATTCTTGGAATAGGTTGTAATTGTGTTGTTTGATGATATCACTCTATTTAGTATTGTACTTACATGTTGTTCTGAAAATACCGAGTGAGTTTATAAAAGTTGAATACTCTGTAATTAGGTTTTTGTAATCTATCGTGCTATATTCTATATTTATCGAGTCGGTCATTAGCATGCCTAGTAAACGACACTTCTTAGCTCAGGACATGATCTTATGACTGATGACATAATGTACAAATAAAGTTTTTCAAGTTCTGGTCTGGACACAGTTACAATTTCCGTCTCACACAATTATATGCATACATACAAAACTTTCAACACCAGTCGTTTCACAGAGAATATACAAATCTGGTAAGCAAATATGTATTTTTTAAGCGTTACAATCTGAACTTTACCCGTTAATAAGTTTTGTTCTTGGTATTGTTTAATTTTGAGTACTCTGTTTGTTTTCAATTTTCTCTTTTTTTCAACTTTCCTTTCGTAAAGAAAAAAAATTCTCAAACCGGATATATGTATCGATCGCATAAAGCTAATCATTTTTATAATAACAAAAAAACGCTAACAGTCAATAGCATATCAGACAACGGTGCACATATGAAAAACAGTCCGTTCTTTTGAGAAAGGTAGTTTTGATAATGTCAGTTTTATCCTTGTAACAGCATAGTATCCACTTAATATACGCCTTATGCATGTTCTAGTTTTACTTTAGCGGGACGAAAAGAGAAAATACATTGAAGTAATTCTAAATTTAACTAGATTGAAGCCTAGTATATTATTTACATTATAGAAATTGAAATTTAGCTAAAACGTACATACATATATATTTATTAACCTTTCAGTACATGAATAATTTTCATCAATATTTAATTATTTTTCAACTTTTTTAGGTCAATGCTCGGCTCATTTTTTAAACATTCTTAAAAGGATACCCGGAAATTTTCTTGTCATTTTACTAAAAGATTTAAAAATGATCAGAGGATAAAAAACGCCAACGCATCACAAACAAAACAAGGCTGTAGGAAATCTTGAGAGCTTTAATATTTTTTACACACGTGCACGTGCATGCATTGTATTGATCATTACGCAAAAAATATAATCCCAACAAATATAAAAATAATATGAGCTTACATATAAACTTATAAATATGAGTACGAGTGCACGGCATAACGAAGAGTTTACAGCTCCTGTTCAGTTGGAAAGTCTTCTCGAGGTTCCCGTTAAGTTGATACTTATTGAAGATCTCATCAGAGAAAAATCTGCTCTAGTCCATTCAGCATCCTGCGTTGACATCTCCAAAGAAAAAAATAACAACCAAATACTAAGCCAATCAGAAGAAGGCTCAGATTCCCCATCTCATGAAAAAGACGGTGGTGCTGATGTTGATGCTGATGAAGGATCACAGAAAAAATGCTTATTTGAATGTTGTGCCAATCCTTCAGGATGGAGAGGTTCGGATTGTTATTCAAACAAAACTGTTTTCCGGACAGTAAGCATTCCCCTTCCCTTTAATCCTCTTGCTGTAATTCCTGTTATGCATTTGGAAGAAGGCATTGTCACAAACACAAGCAAAAGCCCAATTTCCAGAAACGTTTCCGCAATTATGCCCAATCCAGCAAATTCAAATGCAAATGAAGACACTGACACAGACGTGGAAATGAATAAGGAGCTTGATGACGGCAAAGATACAAGGACGAAATTATTATCAGAGGCTATGCCATTATTGGTCTCACCCAACAATCCTTTGTCAGGCAATGATACAAATAAATTACCTACTGGTGGTGATGATGATGATGGTCATCCTGACCAACCTCCTAAAATATCCGATATTGAAAATGCAATCGAGCAGAAGACCAGTTCACCTAGAAATGATGTTCAAGAAAACAATGCCAAATCCCCTTCATTACAAGCATCCGAATTATCTCAGTCATCATCATCTTCAACCACTTTTATTGGAAAGGTCACAGAAGAGCCAACTAGATACGAAGATCTCATTAGTGGCCATTGCAATAATAGTATCAGTAATGAAACCAGTAATACGATTACATCTACCAGACAACGGTGTCAGCAAGACGTTATAAGAGAAGAAGACAATAACGGTAGCGAGGGATCAAGTAAATCTGCTGATGATACTCTCAAACTAACGTTTTATAATGAAGGGAAAAAAGAGTCAACAAAAGAATTCCGCACAACTGGGATTGAGTCTGGAGGAGCATCTTCACCAGGAAGTGATGTTCGTTTTTTTGAAAGTAGACAAGGATTACAAATGTCAAGAGTGATTCGGGAAGTTGGTACAGCCTCATTGGAAAGAGTTGCTAGAATAGAAAATTCTGCAATACTGTCTGAAAGTGAAAGCGATGGATCTAAAGATCCTAAAAATGACAATTCTCAGAATTGTCATAAAAATAGCAGAGGCGATGGAGATACCTCATCATCACCAATTACAGAACCTATTACTCAATCTCATGTACAAAGACTCATCAGCTCAACTGATCAGAAAAAGAATAATAATAACAGAAGCGACACTAATAGCCCAGCAAATAGTAATAGTGGAACAGGCAATAATAATAGTAACAAGGATAATAATAAAACTAGCAACAGTCCACATGAAAGACCTTGGGATGGCTTACGAATCTCAAGATGCCAAAAGGAAATAGTCGGTGAAGTGATCACGTTAGAGGGAGAAAGTATCAGCAGCCAACATCCATCAGTATCTGAGACCAGCCATCTGCCATACAAAGAAAAGGGGGAAACTGAGAATTCTGTTGAACGTCATCTACAATCATATCTAACTTCTCTACGATTTGTGAAACCAACGGAAAGTGGAAACGGGAAAAACAATGATCACCTGGATGGCGACATTGCTAAGGCCAAATCTCCAGTAATATCACCCCAAGGCAGGCAAGCTCCCACAACAAGCATTTTATCTCCTGTGATTTCCCCTCCAACTCGTTCTCCAGGCAGCGGCGGTAGGCCTGCCAGTGGTGGTGGGTCAGCCATATCAAATGATGGAGTTGTGAGGATTCCAGTTGTTCAACGGGTTTCTCCAGCATCTCAGCAAGATGGGTCTTCAGAGTGCTGGCCAGAACGTAGTATTGCTAGAATCCCAACAAGGCCATATCTGAGAAGAAATATTACGTATGAGGTGAATCCAGCCCAACAGCAGCAACAGCAGCAGCAACAACATCAGCAATCAATAATATCGCAACGCCAAAATATTCGAGGGAATATTCCACTCTATCAGCAACAGCAGCAACGAGCGGAAGAAATAATTTCACATGCAGCACAACAGGCTTCAGTTTCATCCGCTGAATTTCCTCTTCATTCACCCCCAAAGCGTTTTAAATCCACCACCATTTTACCAAATTCTCAGTACGTCAATAGCAACATGTCTCCTTCACAGTCGCATGTCCAGCAACAGCACCATCACCAAAATCAGCCAACCGTTCTCAATAGATATCCCACGAATCCCATTGCTCAGTCTCAATCTCAGCAATCTAACCGAATTGCTAGCACTGGCATTAGTCATAATGATAACACCTCTCAGCAACATCAACAACATGCAGGCCTTTCCCCTAATAATGTTAGTTGGGTAAGAAGCTCTGGGGCAGGGGTAAATTACAATAATATGCAGCAGCAGCAACAACATTATCATAACCCTAATCCCCGTCCATCATCCGTAGCACATCCTTACGCATCGGCACCTGGCTTAAATGTTTCAAATAAAATTTCCCCTCCTCAGCGTTCCCCAGCTGCAGCTTCACAGCCATTAAAATATCACGCCAATGCATACTCCCAATCCCAACAGCACTTAGAGTACCAAAGGCAACTTCAGCAATCCTTGCTCATTGCATCCTCATCATTTGCCACTTCTTCAACAGAGCCTATAGACAGTTCATACGAAGAAAGATTACGTCGATACACTGAAATCTATCAGCGACAACAATTGGACAAGAATAAGCTTACAGAGTATTATGATAAGTATCACTTTTATCCATGGGACATTCTTACCGCGCGTGACGAATCAATAATTAGACAAATGAGATCTCAACAACAAAGCACCCATTCCCAAGTACCTCAGTCCCCAACCCACCAGACTCAAACTCATGTTCATCAACAAGCTGCAAGTAAAGAAAGTATGCAATATGACACATCAAGACGAGTGGAAATCGACAATACTTCATTGCAGCATCAACGACAATTTCAAACCAGACAAACAAATTTGGAACATCATTCTCCAGCACGAAATTTACCCGTACCTACATTTTCCCCGTCCTATGCATCCGCAACAAATGTTTCTCCACCAATGATTTCCCCACAACAGCCAACTCAGCATATTCCAACAAGATACAGCCACGTTCAACAAATCCAGCAAATACAACATGCACAGCAAAGAGGAGATTATGTTGTGCATCAACATCATCATCAACAGCAACCGCAGCAACAGGCTCAAAATCGATATTATCATCAAAATGACCAGCCAGACCAAAACTACCGACATCATAACCAACAAACTCCATCCAGAGTAATTCAATCCCCTATTGGTACAGTTCCAACAAGTCGTGACATTCAAAATTCTCCACATTATAAAAATGCCTTCAACCAGCTTGCTGCAGCAGCTGCTGCAGTTTCCTCTGTTGCAGGTGCTGCTGTTGGAGCAGTAGGTTCTAACATTCAAAATGCATTACGAATTTCAGACGGGCGATCATCCACGAATCCAAACACAGTCCCGTCTCGAGATGAAAGGATCACTCAGTTTTTGAACTCTAGATCCGGTTCAGGTGTCAACAAGCCAGTGATTATGACAGTTGCTGATCCAGTTCATGCCCCAACCCCTCCAGAAGCAATTCCCTTAAACATTCATAGGGAAGCGTTAGCACAAGCTATAAAAAGTAATCAAGCAGGTGTCGCACACCTTCGGGATGATGGGAACAGCCATTATCGTCATGAACAAAGAAACATTCCTATATCACCCCAATCTCACCATCCTTATAACAGGCAAGTGGTGTCACAGCATTATGACCACCCACATCCGAGAAATATTACCATTGATGGGCGCGTCGTTACTGGGTTGGGAGTTCAAAGCGTGGAACCTTTGCGACGTGTGTCGTCACCAACCTTGGCCCACCAAACCTCAGTGATTCGAAGGATACAGCATCAAGAGTCTCCTCCAGCACCAGCGAGATCCCCATTCATGACTGCAGGATCGGGCACCAGACATTTTATAGAAAGTGACAGGCCAGGAATTTCATTTAGAAGAATTTCAGATGGTAGCGGCAACACAGGCTCCAATGGTGATGGTCAAGTTAATCCAGCCACTTTTTTATATCAGCAACAACACAAGGAAAATAGTGTCCAGCCGTCAGGTTCAAGTCACTATCAACAGCTTCATCATCATCGCCTCAATAGTAACTTTATCCCTAGACATCCTTCTTCTGAAATGCCCATTCAAAGGAATATGATGACCATTGAAAACGAACAAGGTATTTCAAGAGCACCTCACAAACGTAGAATAATTATTACCGATAACAATGGTATTAATCAAAATCATCCGGAAAGGTGTCATGATGTTGGTTCATCGCCAGCACCACTGATGGCGAGGGGTGGAGAGCTCATTGCCAATCAAGGAGGGCTTCCTGGTCGTGTCGCCGGGGACAAGGGCAACTCGCTTGGAGAGGACTGCCAATACGATCATGTTGTTTTAATTGATAGTGAGTTTCACATGCCCATTTAAAGAGAAATTGGTATTTGATTTCAGTAAATTTAATCATCTGTACATTATGTAATTACTGTTTTTCGCTCTTATAAAATCTTTAAAAGTTTATTAAAAGTATTGATTGAATAATGAGTGCATGAGTGCTTTTGTCCTACTTTCACGCTTGTGATGTGTCGCCCTCCTCCACTTGCATGTTCTTCTCTTACCGTTTTGGCACGTTTAACAGAGTGAAACGAAATATACGTTAAATTATCAAAAAGAAAGCACACCTTTTCATGTTGGTATCTTGCTAGTCTAACACAGTATATTATTTTACAGTACTGCATACTGTATACGTGTTTATACTCCACCTTGAATGCTTATTTAATTTCACCCAAACAGTTAATTAATTTTAGGTAAGAGCTTGCAGGTATGAAGTATCATACATCATCAATAAATTATGTGCTTTTACTACTATAAAAAATGTATGAATGTATGTTTTATGCATGCTCGGTTTTTTACCGACTATGCCCACGAAAGACTCAGTAATATGACGCAAAAAGTTTCAGAGAAATCACAAAAATAAAAGAAGATTATCTGTTATCAGAAAACTACTGGCAAATTTTAATGGCAAATAAAATAATGTGCAAAATTTTATTGTACTCAAAGTCAAGAGGCGTGAATTATCTTACATTGTTCAGTCTTATTGAATTGAAGTAAATTATGAGTGAAAGATAGCACGCCATGCTACCAAAGCTTGTATAAAATATACAATGTATTACTGTGAGTAGTATACATAAATGCTTTCTCCTATATATATATCTAATTGTTTATTCTTTTTCCCGGAAGTTTTGTTCCAAATGGATCTTAATGTTGAATATATCTGTATGTATGAAAAAGCCATTTCAGATATTTTTGTTAAAACTAGTATTGTAACCTGAACTTAGACTTCAAGACAAAAAAGTCAGCCTGAAAGAATTAAAGTTTGTATTTTGTCAGAGAAATTCTATGTATGAATTACGATATACATTTCAAAGTACTTGGTATTAAGATTTTGAGATAATTTAGGGCACAACAGGAACAAAGAAGCCCTACAGCAACATTTTGGTTGGCACACCATTGCATTACGAATAAGAATTATGACTTACAAAACTAAGAACTACATTATTATCGAAAGTTTTACCAAATCCGGAAGCAGATCTAAGAACACTGACTATTCAATATATGTATATATATACGGCTTTTTAGGAGAAAGTATACAATTTGGAAAATTCAGGGAACAAAATAAATTAAAATTCTCCTATACTGTGGCATGTCAGTGGATTGCTGTTGGGTTATTTTTGATGGGTATTTTCAATCTAAAGACGAAAAGTTATTGAAGTTTTAAGAATAGTTTTTGTGTGACATATTTCAAAGATTTAGCTGAGAAAAAGTATTCCAATGTAATTAAAAAAACTTCAAATTAAAATGAACTTATAGATAATGTTTCAAATATTCAAATAAGTGTCAGTAGAAGTCAATTGAGCATTCTAAGATTGTTTTATTATTGTATATTTTAACTAAATATTTATCGTTTAGTTTGTAATAATGCAGCACCTTCCTTAGCTAATAAAAATATCTAAATACTAACCTTAATTTGATATGATATAACCTTACGTGCATGTATATGTTTTACTAAATCACATAATAAAAGAGTAGTTACCTATATGTACAAAATTTAATGCGCCAAATGTACTCTATATTTATTGCCAGAACACAACAAGACGTACAGGTGCAAAAGATGTTTCGAAACTGTGAAAACGGAACAGCAAATTAGGAACCATTTATTCTGTAAAATGCTGGCAAATCATGTTCAGTGTCATGTATGCTTACAACTCATCACTGCGGACAAGTATCCAGAGCACCTACTAATTCATGGAGTTCAACCTCCAGAAAATATTTAGATAATTAATTTTTATTAATGTTTACATCTATTTTCTTGAATTCTCAAGTATTTTCCTTTTTGAAGAGTGTACATATATACGATATAGTAAATAGTGAGTCTATAGTCAATACTCTATATATCTATTTAACGGGAACAAGCATGGTGGGTTGATGAGTTTTTCGATTTGTGTGCGAGAAGCGTAATTGATGCAAAGTATACAAAGGATTCTTTAGAAAATCATAATAATTAAATTAGGACTGTTTAAGAAGATCAAAAGCCAAACTTCAATTATATATATCTTTTATCATAAAATCACATTTCTAAATAATTAGAAAATTAGTTTTAAGGAAAAGGATATTAGGCACTTTCTCTAATTTGTAGAATTATTTTCTTTGATACCAACATCTTGAACCAAAGTTTTCCCCCAGTATATGTAGTAGTTTCATAAGAATCTAGTTTTTTACATTTGAAAGAACTATAACTTGCAAACATAAAACCAGAAAGGGATCATTTTTAGAATTTCTTTCAGTATCAGTGATGTATAATAAATGTGAATTAAATATCTACAGAAGTGTTTTGGTTCTATGTATGTACTATACATATAGCATATAGCACTCATACATTTTGAATTAGGGTTGCATATATTTTACAATTGAATTATCCAAAAATTAATTTTCAATGAGCTGCCCACATTGTGAGGTGACGACACACATTTTAAATGTGACCAAGAGCGTGACGAAGCGTGATAGACAGACCAGCATCGTATGAAAGGGGCCATTTTACCACATTACTACTCCAACTTTGTTCTTAATAATAATCGAGCCTTGAAGGTTAACTGAAATGGATAGTTCAATTTACAATTTAAATGCAAGTGTGATAATCAACTTTTAGCTTATTGTAAAGAGTTTTAAAGTATTTACGTACATACAACCTCAAAGGCTCATGTCAATCTTGTCCACTGATATGTGATATATAATCCAACAAAAAGAACAATTGAATATGCACATGTCTCTTAAATACATACGTGCACCATTTAACGAGAATATTTTAAGTATAGAATGGTGTAAACCTTTTAAAAATTAAGATGAGCAGCTGGGAATAGCCAAATAAAACTAGCAGTTTTGCGATGAATATATTTATCAATCTTTCTATCTTTTTGTGGAGTTATTTAGGCAGCAAATCATCATATCACACGAACGAATAATGGAAAGGGGAGCAATGCAGGAAAACAAAGCAAAAGCTCTTTTATTTATCGCATCATCGTTACATCTTTGCTCATTTATTAGTATTATGAATGAAAAATAAAAAGTAATAACTACACGGTCACGTCAGATTACAAACTAAACTAATTACACAAACACGGGTGCACCAATACGAGATAGTTAATTAGACAAACAAATGTGTTGTTGCTGGTACTAGAGTACTAGGTTTTTACCCAATTTGCAATATTTGCATCCTAAAAATCAACTACAAAAGTAGCGATCTTGTTTTAATAACGTTGATTGATATTACGGATCATGGATAGAAAGTTTAGTTTTCTTTCATACATACGTAAGCAAAAAGGTCACAAATCTAAATAACTAAAATGGGTATGGGTACTGAATTAAATGTAACTTTACCTCCAGTATAATTTTTCCATCACTTGGTATTTAGTATATAGCATGTAACCATGTAAGTAGATTATAATTTTAGGACGCAGAGTTTAAAAACAAAGATACAATCAAAGAAAGATTTAAGGGTTAAAAGGAAAAACTTTTCGTCTCATGGACATTGACAAAAATATTAATTCCAGTTTTCTCTTGAACTTTAATTCACACCCTTTAAACCCACTTCAAAATTTCATTATAGCCTGACAATTTCCCCTTAACGTTCCATTATACTTACATGGTCCAATATACAACGTACTTCATGGACCAAATGAATCACGCAGGAACGAATGAAATGACCGAATAACGCATAAATATGATTATGCGTGTAAAATTATATATCATTAGTTTAAACACCAAATTGTCGTAACAAAATATAGTAGATCGGGTAAATTTAATTGCATAATTTTAAACTCTTAAATAAAGAGATGGCTCAATGTTTTTTTTATAAATTGTGATTTAAAGTACAGTCGTAAGTTAACTAAGCTCTGTTTTCAAAGCTGAGCAAAATGTATTTGCATAATGAAGTTTTGATGCAAGAGTGTACACAAAGAAAAACAAAAAATCCCGAAAAAAGGGTCTCTTTTGTTTCCCTGCGTATGCACTCCTGTGTCAAAACTTCATTATGCAAATACATTTTGCTCAGCTTTGAAAACAGAGCTTAGTTAACTTACGACAGTATGTCAATTAAATGTGATTTTGTCGTACGATCAGTAATAGAAAATTTTGATTCAGTTAGGATTACAAAATGTACTGTAACTAAATGTCAAGTTAAATGAATATGTATATAGTTATAATTTAATATGTAAAATTACAATTTTAGGTTATGCAGTAAACTGTTATTTAAACTGAATACTCTAAAACTTTACTTTAGGAGTAAATTCAGACTTAATATGAATGCAAAGATTTTTTTTAAATTCCAAAGATGGTTTTATTATAAATACATATACACGGAAAGTTTGGTTGAAACAAATAAAAAAAATACTAATTTTGACTAATGACGATCATCATTTCTCTTAAAAATAACTCTCACTTCATCTTCTTTCTGATAACCTCCAGAAAAACTTTCTTTCTCATTCTTTCTTCCTTTCTCATTGAACAAAGCAAGTTCCAAAGTCCCTCCAAACTCTTGTGGAGGACTAAACATCTCAATCAAAAAGAAACTCTTTCGACAGCAAAATAGATACAATGAGATAATCATAATACACAAAATTGCCACAATCCTCATAACCAAAGGCCATGTTCCCCTTGAATCCAATTCCGTTAAACCCTTTGATAATTCTGGATCATTCTGACTTTTTGATATGGATTCCATAATAGCATTATAGAAAGCACAGTCGTGACGCAAAACATGAGACTTTTCTCCTTTCCCCGATCGAAAATTATTAAAACATTCTAAACGCTGGAGTTCCCAAGCCTTATTACAGTAATCACTGACACTTAAGCCGATCACTGGCAGAAGAAAGAATGGCAGCAACCACAAACCTCGGACATCTGTGGTGTCCACTCTACAGAGAATAAAATATTTTTGTAAAGATTTCATAATCCTGTAAAACGCTAATGGAATATTTTGTAGTGTACTGAATTTAATATTTTACCTATTTAAAAATCCAATACAAGTAATGACCACCAAAGTGGTTTGCAAGGAGCTGCACCATTTGAAAAGAAGCCAGTTTTCGGTAAGTGGTTTTTGTTGAACCCATGAAATCTATTTCCAATTTAAAAAGAAAAGAGCATTATGTAAATTTAAGCAGAAATTCTGATTCAGAATACATGAATTTTTTGAAAATATATCCGTGAACTCTAAAACTTACAGCTTCCATCCCCTGGAAAATCAAGCATCCAAACAATACACAACTTGTAAAGCAAGCTAACTCATGTAATATCAAAGACAAGCTTAAAAAAGATATTTTTCTCCTTGTCCGACTCGACACACCCCAAAAGGGTGGCTCACACTGGATCTTTCCCTTGCTATTGTAGAATTCTTCCAAGAAATTATTTTCTTCAGACCATTTCTCCCCATTATACTTTTCCCTTTTATTTTGTCTCTTCATTCTTTGAAATCGATTTGATGATACAGAAGCCTGAAAAAGTTGCTGCCACTTTGACGGTTTCATGCCTACCTCACTAGGATTCACCTTTTCAAAGTGTTTTGTCTGGAAGCAGGGATCATCATGATGAGACATGATTACAGCAAGTTCATTATCCACATTTTCTTTATCTATTGGAACATTGGATTGGTTATGGTCATCTTTAACCCCTTTTGCATGCCCATCAAATGATAAATCTGACTGGAAGTAGCCGTGGTTGTCATATGTGTGCAAATCAGGGTACTTTTTCATCCTGATCACATCATCACCAAAGGAGGACAAGGTTTCATGAAGAGATGATCTGGTTGTTGGAGATGACCGTTGTCTTCTTTTCCCACCGCCACCAGCTCTACCACCACTACTGTAAGATTTCGATGATGGTGAATCCATAGAATTATGCTTCTCATTGGATCTTGACTGCCTACGCAAACTTTTACTTGAGGATATCCCATCTCCGCTCTCTGATTTTGATGCGGAAGCCATAGTTGGCTAAGAATAAGAGAACAGATTAATTTTTTTTCTCAATATTGAAGATGACAGTTTTCACGTGAAATAAAAAAAGACTCACGTCAGTTATGTATTATGTATTGATGGGAAAAGTTGTCAATCTCCTTTCACATTATATTTTTCTTCCAAACTAATTGAGACAGCAAAATTATTAATTTACGTTTGCATCACTGGACTTGGACTGGGATTATATGTTGGATCACTACCACCACAACTACCATTTGGACTAAACTGGAGGGGTGAAGAGAACTTGAAGAAATAAGAAATGGGGATCGGGAATAGCGTGATGTTACATAATGCTTGCTGCAGAAATGAAACAAACGTGGTTGCTAACAACAAAAAATCTTACATGGTATTTCGTACGAGTGTCCTTTGTGGGACTACAGAGAGAAATCTAATCCAAATACCCGAACCCGACCCGAATTGACTATGCTCAGATGAATTTTGAGAAAATGGATGAAAAACTCAACAATTCTGTCCACTAGTCCATGAGCATACTTTAGCTTTAAATCACAACAATATATTAATTTCAACTGTAAAAAATGTTGGAACAAGTTAGTAAATTGTTTTATACAAATTACATTATTATCAAACTCAGTTAACAATGTGGTTTGATTGAGCCAACCTAAAATTTAGGCTAGAAGCATACAGTTTAAAGGTAAAATTATATTGTGCATTGTAGAGTAGGCCTGCCTGAAATGTAATTTTTTGGTTTATGTTTTTATAACATCAAAATCAATAATCCAACTTTACAATAGGCAAGTTTACAATAGTAAGATAATAGATCAACATGGCCTGATAATTGGTGTGTAAAGTAATGTACATTTTTTGTACTTGTTTACAATTCGACACAGAAAATACAAACATGAGTTACTCGTTATTACTCTGCTCATTAAAGTTGTTTCAAAACTGCATAATAACTGAAACTGAGCAATTGTTTTGGTTGGAGATAGTTTCTTCACAGAATGGCAAAACTGGCTACAGTTTAGTTTGTAATGTATGAGCCCGTGTAACATGTAGAGTTCTATGTATATCAGGAATGGATTCATAGATTAGCAATAGAACTCATCATGTAACTGTCGTTTTAATGAGCTTAAACTAGATTAATTAATTTGTACTTGTATGAGCGTATGTTTTGTTTTGCTGATAACGCTAACAATCAACGAAATATTTTGTTCGCTATTATGCAATAAGTATGTCTTAAAAAGAGCTACACATCCAAAGAAGTTTTGTTTTAATGGACTTTTATGTAGTTGGCACACAAATTGTTTAAACTCGAACGATTCTTCTGTGAATGTTAATTATTACTATTAATAGCAACAAATATAGCTTAACTAATCAGTAAGTTAGAATAGATAACTTGCGGATAATAAAATCAAAATACATAGCAAATCAGTAACTTGCAACTTCTACCTTTACTTGAGTAAAGATTGTCAGTTGTCACAAAAATATCTTGCTCTTTAAGTTATTTAACAAACTTACTGTTGGAGATATGACAGACAGAACATTTTTTGATTATCAAGATCAGTATCCAGTTAATTAGCAGATTCAGATTTTTGGAGCTTTAAAAATGTAATTTTTATGAGATTTTTTATCAAGCAAATTGATGCAGCGTTGTAACACAGAATGACATTATGACATGACATGACAGTACAGCATATTGCTGTTTGATAATTTGGGTATGTTGACCTTATTACAATTTTGTTTCGGTGTGAATTCAATAGTGGAAATGTGAAAATATTAATCGTGGCGTAGGTATCCAGTTTCCTCCTCGGCTCGGAAGTATACTGGACGATATTAATATCCGGTGTCTGGTTGACATTTTTGACAATCATCGTAATCGTATTGTCCATTATCTTCTACTCTTCAACTTCACTTTTGATACCAGAAAGAAAGTACTGATCTTATATAATCATGTCAACGTCAACAATAATTTAAAAAATTATAAACCAAGTTTGCTAAATTTTTCAACGCATTTTTATTCAGCTTGATTTTTCGCCTCTTTAAAAAAGCCAACCAAAGTACCAATTAAATGAATCATTTTAAATGTCAATTTTGAATGCGGCTTATAGAAAAATACATGTTTAGCTGGAGAATGGAGAAATGGTGGCGTGGTGAAGAAGCTTCGTTCGTCCAAAAGGAAACCATCCATTCGCATTCCTCGACTACCAACACCAACCAACACCAACATTACAAACTACATACACCTCACATCTCACACACACAACACAACACACAACTCAATTCTCTCTTTGCATTGATTTTTTTTATCATTCCAAATGTACCAAGACCTCGTTCCCCTTGCATTCTGTGTGGTTGGCGGTGTTCTTGAAGCACACAAATAATATTTTTGGCTGTCTCATTCTTTTAATACATGTCTTCGTCTTCATATTAATCATTCATTAACTTTCTTCCTCATTATCAGGTGTATCAGTCATCAGTTACCAAGAAATCTAATATTTAAATCCGCTGTTGTATTAAGTGCATGTTAAAAGTTAGAGGTGAAAACGTTGTTAGGTCAGAGTCAGGTGTCGTCGTTTTAAACTAGTGGGCTGGTAAAGGTGTAGTTAACTATTCGCTTATAACTATGTGTTTTGAGCTTCAGTCAGATATAGTGTACGGCTGTTAGTTCCAGTTTGTTGGTTAAGTATCCTGTGAAAATTAAAATCTTGTGGAAATTCACTCTTTCCGCTTGTGCTGAACAGTTATACCTTTGGTAAGCTGGGTTCTGAAACCTAATGGTTATCTTAAATTGCCATGGATTAATTTTTTGCGTTGAATTTAAATTAGTTTAATTATGATGGATCCGTTTACAGGGATTTAAGCATTCGTGCTGGGAACCTGTGTATTGAGAGAGTCTAAATCAAAAGTAGTCGAAGGCCCAAGGTCAACCAAGATCATCCTAACTCAACTCGTTTGAAAATTCCCGTTATCTCGGATATCAATAAGAAAGATGGCAGCTTTACCGAGAAGGATCATAAAGGTTGGTAGTTAGTTAGTTATGTATTAATTTTAAAAATTCAGCCATATATGTATTTCGAATTAGCACGACATTCACTTGTGTAAACTTTATCATTTTTACAGGAGACTCAGCGACTAATGCAAGAGCCGGTTCCTGGAATCAGTGCTGTTCCAGATGACGGCAACGCCCGTTACTTTCACGTCATAGTTGCGGGTTAGTTTATAATTCAGATTTTAGTCATTTTAATTTTGGAAATTATTATGCAATGTACAAGTTTGCTGAAGATGATGGCTGATGCTTATGTTCTTTCCACAGGACCGGAAGAATCTCCTTTCGAGGGAGGAGTGTTCAAACTGGAATTGTTTTTACCTGAGGACTATCCTATGTCAGCGCCCAAAGTAAGGTTTATAACCAAGATATATCATCCAAATATTGATAAGCTCGGACGTATTTGTTTGGACATATTGAAGGGTGAGTTCTTCTGTACTGTACATATTTTATTGCAAAACTTCTTTTTTGTTTATCAGCTCCATGTAGTTCTTAAATGATGTTAAATGCTAATTAATGTAACTACAGATAAATGGAGTCCCGCTCTACAAATTAGGACAGTTCTTCTGTCAATACAGGCGTTGTTGAGCGCTCCCAATCCAGATGATCCTCTTGCAAATGACGTTGCTGAATTATGGAAGACGAATGAACAAGATGCTATTCGGAACGCCAAGGAATGGACAAAAAAGTACGCATTGGGAAACTGTTAAAGAAAACGATCGCTAGGAAGTTTTAAATTGTCGCAAAAGTTCTTAGGCGTTTTCGTTTACTGCATGCTGAATAGTTATTGCTGGGGTGTTAATTCAAACAACACATTTTTCTCCTTGTAATTACATAAAAAATTATAGTCTACTCATACCCCAGTAAGGTGCTTTCTTTTTCTTTGGAATTTTACAATAAATACTGTATTCAAATATTTCTTGATCGTGTAACTTAAAATTTCCGTGAAATAACAAATGTCATCTCCAAAATTATGAAATGAACTGGGCACGGGCTAAATATACTTCAAGCATGATTGATGTTATTATGTTATCTTAGTTTATAGAACTTAAATTCCTTCCATTGTGTTTCTAAAATATATTTAGCTTTAAGTAATACAAAAATGTAAAGTTATACCGGTACAGTCACAGTGCCTCGATAATTATCATTAAAACATTTTTTTGTGGTAAAAATAACTATTTACGATTTGCTGGATATAATCTCTGT
This sequence comes from Entomobrya cf. arborea Gr-Col-00668, assembly GCA_034699025.1. NCBI lineage: Eukaryota > Metazoa > Arthropoda > Collembola > Entomobryomorpha > Entomobryidae > Entomobrya > Entomobrya cf. arborea Gr-Col-00668. The sequence goes on along the minus strand of JAQIWN010000502.1, from coordinate 11,120 downwards.
ATTAGATACAATGTTAGTAGTATGTATTTTTAATTGTATTACTGAATTTCTCTGCTTTAATTGTAATTAAGTCAATGGTATAAAAATCGTAATCATAACTTCCCCAGTAATAACTTTGATTCATATTACATATTACTTTCGTTAATTTAAAAACACGTATTTAAGTACAATCTAGTATTCTAAACTTTTATCATAACTAGTAAATACGCATTAGTAAGGTAATTAAGTAAATGTTAAGAAACTGTGTTTTGTAATAATACCTGCTGATTTTACAGCAGTCAAAATATAAAATGTGATTGATAAATACAGGAGTAAAGGCTGATTTTAGAATAAAAATGTAATTCGCCATATAACAAACAACACATAATTATCAAGCAAAAGGACTGAAGATTTTGGCAATTTTGGCATTTTCCATTATCCATGTTTATCCATCCATCCATTATTAGCATTTCCATGTGCTATTGCTAATAATATGGCTGGGCTCGGGCTTGGATTCGATGAACGGTAATTATTTGAAGTGCTCGGCACCGGATCCCCATTTAGAAAAAATCATATATAGATCTTCATTTTACATTCTAAGCATCAACTACTACTGATGACTGACTTTTGCATTCCTCCTTTTCTATATAATTCCTCGTCGAATTGGACACAAATGTCATCAAATTCCTCATGATGACGTATGAATATGATTCTCAATTCTCATACTTCTCAGCTCAGCATTCCTCCAAAACCGAACCGAAGATAATATATTGCTTCCACATTTTTTCACTAGAAATAGATAAATATGGACTTTTGACTTGACTAAACTAGAATTAATTCAAAAAATGTAACTAAGTTTTCAATTTACATCAATTTTGCATTTTGCATAAATTTTCCGTCATTCAGAAAATTCAAATTTCTGGCATAGTAGTCAAAGAATGTGAATGTGAACAACGAACAAAAAACTACATTCCCTCCCCTTGTTGCTTGTCTTGTGTCAGTTCAGTTGTGTCTGTGTCTCAGTTTTGCTTGGGTCCACTTACTTGGGTCCGTCTTCCTTTATATCTTGCATGCACCGTCCTAAGTCTCATCTCGAGACACGAATAGAAGCGATAAGAAGTGTAAAAGTGTAAACTTGTGACGTGTGAAATTGGAAGACACTTGACTTGCGCAATTAAAATAGCACATTACGTATTTTATTTTGTTGATTTCTTGCGCTGTGTAGTTAAAAAATTACTACCGAGAAAATTCGAAACTTATTGACGCGACAGGTCATCGCCAACTGTTGGATAGTTTTGTATTTCAGGAGATTGTGGCTGTACGAGTTGTCTTTTGTATTTGTATCCCATCCGCCAGTGCCACTTGATAATTCCAAATTAATTCTTTAATTTGTGATAAAGCCTTCTAGAAACCGTTTTAAGTTCCAGTTGTCGTTAGAAGTTTGGATTATATCAGTATCAGCAGCACGACAAAGGTGAGATGTGTTTCGCTATAAAATAATACGTATTTTACGAGCACTGAAATTATTTTCTCGCTGGTTTGTACAGTTTTGGCAGCTAATTTATTGAAGCTGGGAAATAATTTGGATAGATGATGATAAGTTAATTTATGTTTCGGTTTTAGAGACACGTTGCGCGTTGTTAAAATGACTATTGAAGGAGCCACCGTACTTGGAGTTGGACGTGGAAGGGGTAGGGGGAGAGCAAGAATAAGAACTTCGCAGACGTTTTCAGATGTGGAAGTCAGCTCACAAGCGTCTTTTTACTCTGCGCTATCCACCAGTGACGTAGTTGATGGATGTGTGGCTAAATCTGTCCGTGATTTTGGAGATCGTTATAAGGATGATATTTTGCCGAAAATAGGTGAGTTTTATGAATAAAATCTATATAAATTCTTTTACTCTTATAAATAAGTACAAGTACCAACACTTGTGGAAAAAAATGTATTTAAAGCTTTTTCTTGGCATGGTGTGTGTATTATTGTTACAGAATCGCTTGCAGTGTCACAACCTGAGACGCCAAAGGGGGCAATAAATGGTTTTAAAGTAGATGTTCGCAAAGATTTCTTTGATCAAGATGGAAAGGCTATTGTTGCAGTTACGTCAGTGAACTTGGATGACAGATACGCAGTTGTCAAATTTCGTGATTTGGACGAAGTAAGTAGCTTTTGGTATTTCAAAAAATTTTAAGAAAAAATGTCGTTTTATTTTAGACATGTTGCCATTTTTTATTACTATCTTAGGCTATGCAGTGCAAGGTGCATTTGGAAGAAAATCAAGTCACGGCGCAGTGGAAGGAAGAAAATCCGTTGGTGTTTAATGTTGAAACATTGGTTGAAAATGCAATTTTGTCCACCTTGGAAATTCATCTGGAGAAGACTTTAAGTATGCATCGCTTTCAGACTGATTCTGGTGAAGATGGATATCTTCACGTGACTATTGATGTACTTGGAACAAAAAATCTCAAAGAAGATTTCTTGAACGCGCTAGTGTTCTATCTGGTCCCTCGATTGCCCCCCGTAAGTCTAAATTCAAAGCATCTTGAACTCAAACCTTTACTTTCATGTTAAAATAGGTGTGCATTGAAGATTGGTTCCATCTTTTAGGTAAATAGCCACAAAATAGGGATCATTACCAATGTTAAAGGAGGCGGAGAGCTAGATGTGGACTTTTACGACCAAGTATATTTGGGGTTACGTCAAACATTACGTCGCCTCCAGATAGATAATCAGTTTTTCGCTCCGCAGTGCCTTGTTAAAGCAAAGCTTTTCAAAGAGTTGATTGATGGATTTGGAGTTAAGTTTTTTTTGGCGCCCTTGAACAATGATTGGAATGATTTGCATCGTGTTGCAGTCGTTGGATTCGCAACCTCAGGCGTAAGTTGACTGATTGGCTAATATTTTAATTGATAACTTTAATTGTGGAGGTTTTCCGGTGAACTAAATTTTTTTTATTTATTCATTAAAGGAGGTTAAAGTATTGTACCGTGACATCGGCAAGACTCTTAATGTGTCTCTTAACAAATTAGTGGGGCCCTTATCAGCACACAGTGTCCCAGAGATGCTCGAAAAGCTTCCAGCACAGGTACCTTAAAGATTCTAAACTCATGACTCATCGTATGACTGAACCGATTCATGAAAAATTTATGATGGATCATTTTGAGTTTTAGGCTATCACTGTTCGTGTGGATAAGCTAGATTCGAAATTTAACAAAGTTTTGAAGGACATGCGAATCGAGGGACGAGTTTGCTACGTTCAGGTTTGTCATTTGTTGTACATAACATTTGAGCTAAAATGTAAAACTAGGTTTTATAATTATTACTGTGTTAGCTAAATAAGTAATTACATGATCCTTGATTCCTCCAAGTAGAATATCGATGACTCAGAAGAGACCCCACGAGTCAACATCTTCTTAAATAACGAAATGGAGATGGGTACGGTTTCCCTTTGTGATCTGGTTCGTTCTTATGTTAATAAGACAGAGGTTTCAGTGAACACTGACTTAAAACCACAACCCCTTAAGGCTATATCCAAGAAGATAGATGGTCTGACCAGGGAATGGCAAAGTGAAAACAAAACAAAAATGTTGGGCATTTATTATTTTAAAAATGAACATTATTTTTTTTTAAATAAAATGTTAATTGATACAATTTTATGGTTTTGTAGCATCCTTGCCGGATGATCCAGATGTTAGAAATGCTCGTTGTAAATGTTGCGAGTATCCGATTTTGGGGAAAACTGATGATGGCAAAATCCTTCCAGGGATTTACCATAGCCATCGCGCAGAAAGTAGTTGTAAAGGTACTGATACTTTGTTTAATTAATTTGTGATGAATAGTTTGTTTGTCAGGAGGTTTGTATGCGATTTACGATTTTTTTATCGTAAAATCTGGAAAAATTTAAGAGTAAAGTGTGTTTGAAAATAGTGGGACAGTAGTGCGAACGTTTATATGTGTAGTACTGATTTTCTGTAGCTTTATTTATGAGATAGAAAGTTTTAAAAATATTATTACAATAATTCATTAAAATGTATATATGCATACATTGAATTTACTAACCTATATTGGTAACACTATGTGTGCTAATTATCTTATTAGTTAATAGGGAATTAATAGGAAATATTGTTGTTTCAATTTTACCTGTTTATCTAGTTTGTAAAATAATGAATTAAACCAGGTTTATATTTAAACTTAAACAATTTTGACTTAGTGTTATTATTCCATTCCTTATGTGACTAATTTAAGATCAAGTACGTAAAATAGTTAATGTTATAGGGTAACTTGCTAAGCTTCACAGCACGTACAGTTTGCAAATTAAAAACTTAAAATATAATTCATAAATTGCCTATGACTATGGCGTCTTAAATGACCGGTGGGTTGGATTTGTGGCAGTGAGCCCTTATGGCTGCCACTGACTATGATACATTCTCAAATGTCTGTTAACTTCGGCAGGGGTTGCATAAATTTTGTCTGGACACACCGGGCACTTATGTTTTTTCTCAGCATGGTTCCGAACCATATGGACAGTCATATTATCTTTACGGGTGAAATCCTTCCCACAAATTGGACAGACTGTTGTAAAAAAAGTAGATATTGTAGTTAAATTGCACATATTCTATTGCATTGGTAGCCTCTTTGACTATTTTAAATTTTACGCATCAATATTATTAGTAGATTTACCGAATGGGCGTTCCGCAGTATGGACAACTTCATGCCTTTTCAACTGGCTTTGCTTTAAAAAGCGCCGACCACACTGACACTGAAACGCTGGAGGCGTTGGCGAGTGATTCAGGAGATAATGCTCCTTGAGTGACTGTTTGTGTTTGAAAACCTTTGCACTTGGGCAAAATGCACATTGAAAATACTGCATTCCTGTATCTTGCGCTGTTATAACTGTTCCAAAAGTTACATTTCCATCAGTTTGTAATTCCTCTGTTTGATAGTTTCCAGTGTCATTTCCCGTCATTTCAAGTCCATCTTCAACCATATCGTAGCTATAACCATTCTCGTCGTACATTTCTGAAAGTTTATAGTAATTTTAATTCAAATTTTCGCTTAATTGTAGTTACCTGTTTAAATCTAAGTATTTGAATGTATGATAAAGGAATCTCGATTTCATGCTGACCTCCGTTATTTATAAGATCCCCGTATAGATCTTCTTCTTGCTGGTATTCATAATTCTCGTTTTGCCCCTGATCATCAACTGCAAGTTCACACAATAGTCAAGTTGTAATACACACGTTTGTACAAAAATAGTAAGTTCCAACAACCAATTTCAGTCACTGAATTTTTAATTTTTTTTCTCACCATCATCGGAATCCAGTACAATACATTCCGTGCCCTCCGGCAGCTGCATATTGTTCTCATTCTCCAAAACTTCAGTTTCATCATATTCAAAAGCCCTATTATGTGCCCGTTTTACTGCTTTCCTGTTATTTGATTGTTGTGTGGACATGTCTACCATAAGTAAAAAAGAAGTGATATATTGCTTCAATTTTTTGATTGAAAAAATATTTCATGAATTGGAGTTTATAATTTATAGTACATACTTGATATCTTTGCTGGACTATTTGTGTTTCCGTGCTCATCATCCGAAAAGACTGTTTCTGGTTGAATAAACTGTACCATATCTTCCTCATTTCCTTCATCATAGTATTCTTCTTCATTGTCCCCAACGTCAAGAGTCACATTGCCCCCGCGTGAAACTGATGCATTGTTTGCTTTTGAAACAATTCCTTTGGCTGCTGGAACCGAAGTGGCGAAACTGGTTCCTGGGCGATGAAGTAACGGCGGAGGAGGCAACCGACGAGTTGTTGGAGACGATTTGTTATTTGATGATACTTCCGTCTTTTCAATTCTATGAGGCGTTCCATTTGCAGTTGCTTTATTCAGTGGTGGAAGGGGCTTAGTATTCCCTTTCGATGAAGAGAGCTGTGCTTGCTTACAAAAGTCAAGAAAGCTGGAACCTGGAACATGTATTTAAAAAATTGGAAACCTTAACTTTTGTAATATCTTTGGAAATGTTATAATTTTTTATACCCTCTTCCAGCTTACCAAATGTTTTTGTCAGAAATCTTTGTAGAATATCCACTTGCAACTGTAGCTTGCGGAATTCCGCTGGAGAAATGTTTTCCCAATCCATATTCAATATTCCAGAGACAATTAAAATGACTACAATTTGTTTTGGAACACCTTATCAGAAACAAGTCATCAGGACCAGGACCAACAATGTTATATTTTCCTAGTGGTCTTGTGATAGTGATACATCACAACATTAGCAGTGCAACATGTATACTAAAAAGGAGAGTTCATCATCAAAGAAGAAGGTCCTTGCGTAATACCATTTCCTGCCTCGCTCACTCGCTGCTCCTGCCTTCCTGTAATATTATGAAAATGCCTTGCCTTTTCTACATTCTACAAATCCACCATTCCTGCTCTGCTCCTGCTGCACCTTTTTATCATTACATTATACCAGCATTATACAGTTGTACAAGTACAGCAGTCAAGTCAGGCTTCTCCACAAATCGAACTACCGAGCAACCATAAGCATCACCCACCGCCAGAGAGTAGCAATAAAAGATATCCTCCGAATTACCAAAAGGATAATACAAAAGCGTTGGAAAAGGCTGTTCTGATGATAAAATGAAAATATACCATTTGTACGGTGGTGAGCTGAAAAGAAGAATATTGAGTTTCAAGCTTGTTTCTCTGCTTGTCCTGTGTAGAAGCAGTCAGAGAGTCAGAGAAGGAGGAAAACATGAGGGGTGCCTGCAGCAGGCCGTATATAACATTATGCCAAAGCTTGTTCCTTCCTACGACGACGGCAACGAGAGCTAAACAAAAAAGGCAGTGTAGAACTTCAGTTCAGTGCAAGCTACAAATTCTGGCTGACCGTGTACAGTGTCCCACAATACCACCACCATCATCATCATCACCGCATTACCAAAGCCAAACGCTCCCTATTGTACAAAGGAATAGAAGCAAGACCGAGTTTTGATATAGAAACATCATCATGAGACATAAATGAAGGAACATAACAAGCGAGCACACAGGAACTTTCAGTCAGTTATACATATAGCAGCTCCTTTTTCATACCGAAGATCTTGCGTTGCGTAACATTCACATAACATGATGAGGTGGAGGCGAGATATAGGAACCTCCTCTGCTGCCTTCTCTTTCCATTCTTGTGTTCCATCCAATCCAACTTGAAACTGTTTGCATGCTGGCCTGACTTGGCTTGGCATCACATCTCTGCATAATATTATGAGTTTCTAGTAAGCAGCTTGCAACTTACAATGCCTTGCCAGTTCTCACATCCAAATGCCCCTGATTCAGGTTCCTCTTCACTTTGCTGCTCATCTGCCTTTATATAGTTTCATCTCTGGCAGCAGCTTTGGAAGTTGGAGCATCATATATCCATTTTTACTAATAGGCTATATAAAGATCATCAAAAAATATACCAGCTTCCCCTTTTGCCTATCGTCTAGCTCTGACTCATACATTATCTGGTAAAAATACAAGCATACATATTGTAGCAGGCCATAGGCATTAGGCAGACCATTTTTGGATTGATGTGCGTACACTATCCATCCACAGATCCAAAACAACCCAAATGCCTTTATATCCCTTCGATTTGTTCATTTCTCGCATTTATTTCCTTTGCTTCGTGAGGTTACACTCACTTTATCTTTCCCCTTTTCTCTCTTCAGCTCCACAAGCTACTTTTGAATTACTTCGTTTATGTATATCAAAGTGATAGTGATGATGCAGATATTGTATTTGTTCATCATTGCTCTCCATGAAACCATTTTCCCCTTTCCCAATTCATCTATTTACGGTTCCGGTCTGGATTTTGTCTAGTCTGAAGGGCATAATAAGAGACTGTAAGGATTAGTGTATGGGTTGATGTCCTTGGGCAAGTAAGGATAATAAATCAGGACTGGGCGAGACCTTCGTTGTAAAGTGAAAGAGACAATGTGGAAATGGATGCTGGACAACAAAATAAAATAGATGAAATGCATGACTGAGATGATTTGATGCACTATCGCGTGTCTATTAAATACATGATTGTGTAATTTATGAATTTTATGCTTTAAGAATGATTTTTATTTTGATTAAAAATATATCCGTTCGATGAAATCCATAAAAACATGAACCATGAATTGCACCAATTTGTTTTTCGTTCAGAATACAATAGTATAAGTAAATTCATAGAAAAAAGGCTTAAGTATAAAGAGCACTTTGATTTTCTCTATCATTTAAAAGAGGTAACATGGAACTTTTATGTATAGCACACTTTTGTCGATGCGAAAAAATTCGGTAATGTAGTTTTGTTTCACGGTTGAAACTGAGGAGCGATTCCGTGCATTTTTAGCATGTGAGTCTTAAGAACGTCCCTTCTCGTATAAGCTTTCTCGCATAGGGTGCATTCGAAAGGCCTAAAGAACATAAAGATAATTTTTAACTTTACAGAATCAATATATAATAATCCACTAATTCAAAATCTATTTATATCAAGTTAATAATGAAGTGTAATTTTTACCTTTCACCAGTATGCCCCCTTAAATGCTCGATCAAACGACTTTTGTCTCGAATTTGTAAATTACATTCTGGGCATTTCAAAGCACATGGTCTGGACTGATTGTATTCTCTTCTCCTTTTCAGCGCTGAGTCTGATTTGGACCCTGATGAAGTAGGAGATAAATCAATTTGTGGGCTGTTTCTTTCTATAAATTAATAAAAAATAATGACAATTTGCCAATTAATTAACTATTTTAATTTAATTGTTATTTTGTTAACGGGATCAACTCAATGATACTGAGCATACTTTTTGATTTGGGCGTCTTGACGGGGATTGCTGTGGTCTCGTCAAAGTCAACTGTCATAGACTCTGAACCGGTGATCGATGGACGAGGCATGAGTCTGGGCAACGGCACTGGTACTACGTTGGGATTGCTTCCAGACTGATCTTCGCTATTTGCTACAGGCAGTAATCATACATGAATTTACTCATGAATTTTATATGCTTCAAATAAGTCGTAAAAAAGTAAAATAATAGTGTGCATGTGCAAAAAAAGCAGGAGCCTATCACTTACAGCGAATATTACGAGCACCAGCATGAGATTCTAGGTGAGATTTCAATGTTTCAGAAAACTCAAACTTAATTCCACAAATGTAACAGTCAAATTTTTTATAGGAAATGTTATTTTCATGGCTTCCAACAGAAGCCCTTCTGGAAGTCGCAACACTGGGAGTCACCCTTGTAACATCTACTTCATATCTTGTAAACGCATTATTGCTTTGACGGGAGCTACTACGCTTAGTAGAACTGGAATGTCCAGTGTTGCTATTTAAACAATGCTGTTGCTGAGTACTCTCAAACATTGGTTGCAAAGCTGGAGGCTCTCCTAATAAAATTATAAACTGATAAGATTAGCAAAAAGTGTTTTTCCAAAATAAAATGTCCAAAAATGATCAAGGAAAACAAATAAACAATCGTGGTGAGATAAAAAAAACTATTTAGATTGCAAGCTACATGCCACACCTCGAAGTAAAGTAGACGGATCAAGTTCAAGTTCCAAAAACTCTGGCGTTTCATTGGTGTCATCGTCTTCAGTCCCATCTAAAAGATCTGTAAAGTTGTGCAGTGGATACATCATGTCATCGCTGGCATCATTTTCGTTGTCAAAGGAAGTTTCCTCCTTTACCACACTATTCCTTTCGCGCTTGAATGGGACACCTGAATCCACAAGAACATCAAATTTTAAGGGGGTCAGTGTAAAAAGAAGAACTATTTTGCTACTAAAAATATGACCTGTATTTGTTTTTTACCTGCTAAACTACTAGGAATTTGACTGGGAACGTGTATTTTGCCGACACAGCCTTTATTGGAACCCGACGTTGTTTGACGAAGCGGTACAGTCACAAATCCCAATGTGCGAGAGGGACTTTCTTGGCTAATCAAATTCGGCATTTTATCATACTCCTCAGCCTCAACTTCTTCTTGCATAGAAGTCGTGTCGACCGCGGAAGTAGTGTAAGTTGGATCTACCGATGATCCTTCGGAAAATTGACAAAATGTAGCAAACTCTTGCCCTAAAACATTTAAGAAAAAATTGTATGTATTACTGTCAACACGCTTGCATCCTACACGTATGGTTGTTAGTATAATTCACTATTTTTTTCTTTTCTTACCATATTTACTTTCAATAAATCCTTGAATTATTGCCAACTGCTTTGTAATATTAGACAAATTCTCGTACATTTCATCAATTTTAAGGTTGGTAATGTCCCCTTGTTCAAAATCCATTGTACCTGTGGTCCTTTTATCGCATTTATAGGCCAGTCTCACGTAATGATGCGCTAACGTTCACAAGTACGTTATACTTCTAGTACCTGTAATTACAAATTGGAAAAGTCGGTACTGCGGTCAAATTATTATTTCATTTACATCGACTATGCATTTTTTGTCTGCAATTTTTACTTCGTGAGTATGAGTATGCACGTAATTAGGTAATTTATGCCACAATTATAATTAAATTAGTCCTTCTAAGTCAGGCTGCAACACTAACATTTGCGTTTATGCTAATTATCACGTTAAGTAGTCCATTTATTGTCGTACGAATCCTTAATCCACCCCTGCCAAACCTACTTAAAACTTCTTGATTTGATTATTGCAGGGTTCAAAGGATGAATTATAACTTTATTTTGTTCCTTATGAAATATGAACGAGTCCATGAAAATACTATGCAAAAGTCGGCGTTTATAGCAAGGGTTCATGAAACGAAAAACACGTGGAATGAAAACAACATGCATGAAATGTGTAAAAGAGTAAGAAAAAATTTGGATGTGCATCCAAACATACACTGTACAAGCCCTGTATTTTTCTAATTACTAATTACTAACCAATTTTACATACGAAATAAGTGAAGAAATTCATGATTGGTTTAGTTACAAATTTTGCACTCACTACTTTTATCCGATATCGGCCCGCGTTACGTTAACCCTAACACTTACTTTTAGCAATTTAGCGTTAAGTATTTTGTTTGACAGAACACTAAAGCTAACTTCAGCTACAGAAACTACGGCTTAGAATGCGATACAATCGCATTCAAGTGCGATGACATAATCGCAGTAGAGTGCGA
>JAQIWN010000501.1:0-32055 GCA_034699025.1 Entomobrya cf. arborea Gr-Col-00668 | reverse complement strand
TATTTCCATTCTAAATAAATTGTATTAGTCTCTGAAATTACAATTTCAATCAATCGTTTTCATGTGTACTGTTATTCGAAGGCATTGTGTACTTAACTCTCACTCATATCATAGTTGAGTCATTAAAGCGCTGTTATTGTTAGAGGTGAAGGAGGAGCAGGATCAAACTTTGCATAAAACTCAATACAATTACGTAATAACCGATTCCATTGCATAAGTAACTCCTTTCCACCCCTACACACTTTGCTTTGAATTTACCATGTTTTGTAATTTAAGACATGCGATTTACTCCAACGTCAACACACCAACAGTGAATACTAAATACATTTGGTATTTCTGTACTTTGGTTGTGAGAAAAAACGGGGAGCTTGTTACATTACATGCGAAGGAACGTTTCCTTTCCACAAACTTCATCGACAAAGTTAGAGTTAAATTTATTTAAAAAATGCTACGTAATCGTCAGTCAGCATCATCCACATCAGACAATGAAACACCATAAACACTGGTTAACAGTATTATAAATTTTGTCAAAAATGCATTTTGAATCTATCAAGTTTTATAAACTTCAATAGATCTCAATTTGACACTGTTATACTTTGGCAGTGTCGTAAATCTGAACAGATTTGTCAAGAACTGTTATTGTTATATTTCAGATGGTCTCTAGATAGAATCTCTATAAAAAAGATTTTGTTTGATGATATATAATTTTAAACGTACATATCTGTGTTTTTACCATTTGTTGCTCTTACGCTGTAAAAGGCTGTTCACTACTTGAATTTATACGTGCCTAATGGTCACTCAGTTCAGTCCCTCACTGTTAACATTGGTATTACTTTATGCCTATCTGTCTACGTTGAGTAGCATGTTAATAATGCATGTATCAGCGTATGTTGGGTTAAAATTGTTCGTACAACGAAAGAAACAGCACAGATTTCGCTATATGATAGTTCCTTGTATTGTTGTTGAATCTGTTGGTATTTATGAATTTATGAATATTATGAGGATTACATGTAAATTCATTTATGAGCATGTATAACCTAAGCTGAGCTGAGATAATACACATCAATATGTTTAAGATTTGATTACACATGTATATTTTGAATTTTATATACGTGGTCGCTTGTTGCTTTTCTGGGTTAGAACATAAAATATTCAGTGGTAAGTAATGTGAACGGAGTGAATCGAGATTAATAAAGTCGCTTAAACCGAAAGAAGTACATAGCTGAGCTGGTGCAATGAAAGAAAGTAAAAAAGTAAATCATAGGTTTGTGTTATGGCATTCCACAAACGAGTTAAATGAGTATAAGAAAAGTTTATGGTGAAAGGCACAATGCATACTAATCAGTAGATCAATTTGTAAATTGTTTGGTAATGTCCTTTGCTGGAATAATTCTTTTTTTGCGGATTTTTTACTTAGACAGACGGAAGAACAAAACCACACATTGTTTGCCCTTTTATACAAATGATGATCCGATAGCTCCTCTTGGCGAAGAATCGCATATGCTTTAGATATTATATTAGCTCTTTGTGCTCTTGACAAGCAAGATCAAAAGCCTAGAACTTTTAGAGAACTTGATCACATAATGTGCTCGATGGATGCAATACAACTCTTGAGTCTTGAGGTACCTATAATATGTAAGTAGTAAGAGCACATTGTCAATACATTCTACCAAGTAGAAAAGGCTTCTATCCGGAGTTCGTCTCTGAAAAAGTAAATAGCAGATCGTGGTTTTGTTAGATGTATGTGCAATGTTGAATGTATTGTATTGAATGTGGTCATCATATGATGAGGTGCAAACATATTGGGTTTTTAATACTAAAGTAGTTCATGTACGTAACTGAAAATATAGCAGACAATTTGAGCTGCACATCAGGTTGCAAAAATAGCAGTCACATGAAATAAGGTTTGTAGTACTTCCCGCTTGAGCTGCATCATTTGCTTCGGAAGTTACAATAAATCTAAATAGCCACAACAATTATTTGAATTGTGAACTATTTGGCAGTGACTTTGTGGTGATATGCACCACACATTGAGTTTTTCTGATATGGACTACTGCACCGGAGGAGCACGGTAAATGAGTCAGCGTTTTACTTAGTTTAAACAAACTTTAAACACACAGACAAGGATTATCAGAATTATCATAAAATCAAACTATCAACGATTTAGTAAATAACCGTTTGTTAGATACAAATGATGTGCAATTTCATAAGTTACACTAATACACACAAGCCAACAAGATGTAGTGTTTAAGGCACAACAAGAGCTCGCTAAAATTTAATGATATTTTGCATTAGATAAAAATTTTGCAAAGTGTTACAGGTATAAACGCATGATGCGTTTTCGTAGCATTTTAGCATGAATAAGTAATTAGCAATATTCAGGATGTTATATATCTGGTGCTAATGAGTTCGCCAAAGTAAAAAAAACAGTTATCTATGTGAGAGCGCAAGAATTAAAGAGCTGGCATTTAATTACAAATTTCGTGTGGACTCCTAGCAAACATCTTGTCTTTTAGAAGGTACGAAACAGAATAAAACAGTGCGCAATATTGCCCGAGGTTGTGTTTACAAAAGTAAGTCAACCGAGAATCAAGGCAACTATTTCGAGACAGAATTTGTTCACGGGAGACGTTAGGGACTTTTTACAAAAATCCTAAGTAAAATGCGTTCACATGTTTTAGTGCAACGCAGGTGGCAGGTAGAGATACTTTGAATAGGCTGAAATGTGCAAAATATGCTCACAAAGCTGCAGTGCAGAATTCAAATTAGATAACAGTAAAGTTCAATGATACGTCGGAATGAGTTCATCACGTGTGATTTGTATGCTTGATACAGTTTCATTTATTACAATTACACGTCTTTTCTCTTCCTCTCTCCTACGTTTTCCTGATCTTCATTAACCACTTTACTTGATCATGCGCAACCGGCAATCATAAATGAGTTGGCATCATTATAGTGTATGAATGAATCATACCATCATTCTCGGTAGTCTCCTTTTACCATCATTTCCCAATTCAATCGTCTGACGATGCCGCTAATCAACCTTAAAATCTAAATTGCATACACTAGATCATAATGGTTTGCATATTGAAGTAACCAGCCAGTGGTTGGTGGCTTGGTGGATGTGAATAATGCATATCGTCAATCATTGGTTATAATCCGTACGGAGTAATTTAGAATCAAATTCCTGGATGGTGAAATTGCTACGAATCTCAAGGGCAGGTGTATATTTCTTCATCATCATCATGCTATATGTTAATTTGACGGAAAGTCGGTTTATAGTTTTTAGTAGGGAAGTTAGGAAAGTTGTTATGATACCATTGATTTGATTGTAGTCAACTTAAGATTAGTTGCAGTTTGATATTTCATCTGATTCTGATTCGTATCAAAGTATTTGTACTTGTGTTTGTATAATTGAAGTGCTAAATGTTGTACTATTTCATCTTTCTTCAGATGAGTTGATGCAACAATGAAATCCGACGGCGACGGGGATAAAACTGATCAGAAAAGTATGAACGGGGACGGCGAAGTTTCTCCGACGGATTATGGAAGCTCTGGAGGTGCTACCGCTGCATTGGATTATCGAAGGAATAGGTATCCGTTCTGTATCGTGTGGACCCCGATTCCCGTTCTAACGTTAGTTCATTTACTATTTAAATTTTAAAATGAGACCTTTAAATTGTTTGGAAATGTCAAGTTTAACTTTTGTATAACACTGCATGTGGCTTTCTCCAGATGGCTTTTTCCCTTCATTGGACACATGGGTATTGCATATTCCACTGGTGTCATAAGAGATTTTGCAGGACCTTATTATGTGTCAGAGGATTCAATGGCATTTGGATGGCCAACTAGATACTGGGTTTTGGACCCTTTGCAAGGTCAGGGAGGAGTGTCAGGTATAGCCCGTAAATTGTAGATTATAATTTTTTTATGATCAGACCATGTCTCAATCAACTCTTTTTTAAATCAAAAACAACAATTTGATAAATACATACATTTTTTTTCTAATTGTGTAGGTTGGGATCGTGCAGTTTATGAGGCATCTGAGGTGTACAAGACAAGAATGCATAATCTCTTTTGCGACAACTGTCATTCTCATGTGGCATATGCGCTTAATCTGATGAACTACAAATCCTCCTCGTCATGGAATATGGTGTGGCTCGCTTTCCTAATGCTAATCCATGGAAAATTCGTCAGTTGTGGTGGTTTTCTCAAAACGTGGTTACCATTTTTCGTAATTGTCGCCACAATAGTATCTTTAAGTGTTTTTAGACCAATTTAAGTGTTTTAGTAATTTGGAATTCAGTAAACTACAATTTGTATTCTTGTGATTTATCTTTGTGTACTTCTTGAGTTTTATCAATGAAAAAGTTAAAATACAAAAATAACACCTTTGTATTTTAAAAGATTTATCACATTTTTTTGGACTGATTCGTTTTAAGTTTTTGTGCTGTTGTTTATTGTATTGGATAAATCGTATTTCCTGCTACGTATAAAATATAAATTATTTAATGCTACAATAATTGCCTTACACAATAAAAGTTGATGATATATTCTATTTCTTTATATGAATTATTGAGTTTTGGTATAGTTTTATAAAACAAATGCAGAAAATTCATATTTCACAGATTTGCCGGAGTGCATACTTTGTTAATTCCCATAAAACTTTCACTATCATTCTTTATGCTAAAACCAAATTTTTATTAGATTTAAGTGAAATGATATGATACAGTATGGCATGTCGTATGTAATAGTAGTGTACGGTGATAGTTATATAATGTGCTGATCTTAACAGGTTTCATGAATGTCGTCAAACGAATTAAATGCTGTATCAACATGTTGTACCTTATGTTGTTTGTCGTTACATACATAAAAGTGACTTAATCCGATCCAATCTTGTTTATATTTCGTTACTGAATCAATTTTAAATTAATCTCTCTTAAGTGTCCCTATCTTATCTGCAGAAAGAGAAGAAAACATTCATCTAGAAAAGCATGCAAAATGTAATTTACCTTGTCTTAATATACTTACCTTTTCGATTGAGCAATCTCGCGTCTGTATCTAGAACTTATAAAGGATTAGTTTGACATTTAAAAGGTTGTTTCTTTATGAGACTCTTGCAATTTCAACATGCTACCACTCTAGTTCTGTGACAGCTCGCAATATTTCGTTCTTATGCAAAATATTCTCGTCAGTTTGACACACCCCATTGAGAATTATAACAATTTAGTCATTCTTCCCGATTGCAACTTCAGTTCACAGTTTTATTTTTGGTGATCGTTTTGTAAAACAGTAAACCGTCTAAAATCATAAAATGGATCGGCGTTTGATTGAGTGTGTTCCAAATTTTTCTGAAGGTCGAAATAAAGAGGTAAAAAGTCTTTTAAAAATATACCTCAGTTTCGAAAAAAAATGTCACAGTTCATTGAAAATGAACTAATATTCATTTTCATAATCTGACTATCTAGACTATTGATGCCATCGCAAATGCCATAAAGAATACAAAAGGGGTGAGCTTGCTGGGAGTTGACCCCGGACATTCCACCAACCGTACGGTTTACACATTTGTAGGAACTCCGGATGCCGTTGTAGAAGGCGCTTTCAATGCAGCAAAAGTTGCATATGAGCTCATTGACATGACTAAACATAGTGGTGAGCATCCCAGGTAAAACTCCTTGTGCAATTTTTGTTCATTAGAACCAAAATAATGACGAGTTTCATTTATGGAATAATTGCTTTCTTTATAAAAGACTTGGAGCGATGGACGTATGTCCCTTTGTTCCTGTTAGAGAAAGTACTATGCAGGATTGTGTAGAATGTGCACAAATCTTGGGACGTCGCTTGGGTGAAGAACTTGAGATACCGGTTTACTTGTATGGTTTTGCATCTGCAGTGGAAAATAGGAGGACAGTTCCTCAAATCCGAGCAGGAGAATACGAAGGACTGAGAGAAAAGGTATATGGATGGCGCTTTGGTGTAGGTCAATTTATTGATTGGAGAAAAATGATGATTAATTGCGATTTTACCCAACCAGTGAACTTTTTTCTTTTTGTATTTTTTTGGACACAGCTTGAGTCTAATGAATTCAGTCCTAATTATGGGCCAGCAGTTTTCAACAAAAAATGGGGAGCATCAATCGTAGTTAAGTGCTTAAATTTAACAGTAGACTAATATGGATTTTATTTTACATTGAACAAATTTACTCATCATTAAATTTGCTAACTACAGGTGCGCGCAAGTTTCTATTGGCATATAATATAAATATGCTATCAACAAAAGAGCAGGCCCATAGAATTGCGTTGGACCTTCGTGAAGCTGGAAGGGGTCCAGGAAAAGAGGGAAAGCTAAAAGGAGTACAGGGCATCGGTTGGTGGCTGGAAGAAGCAAATATGGCACAAATTTCGTTCAATTTGACTGATCAAGACTTGTGCCCCTTGCACGTGGCGTTTGAAGAGGTTTGGCAATAAATCATGGCGAAAAAATAACTTTCAAAATTTTAAATTCCTAATTATTTGTAAAATTAGGCCAAAGCGGGTGCTGAGGCACTAAACCTCTCTGTAGTTGGCTCCGAATTGGTTGGATTGGTTCCATTGTCAGCCATGATGACTGCTGCAAATTACTACATCAAAAAAGAAAATTTATGCGTATTAGATCCAGATCAGAAAGTTAAGCTGGCTATTGATCGTCTGGGTTTGAACTCCTTATATCCCTTTGATCCCAAGGAAAGAATAATTGAGTGGAAAGTTCAAGCTTCAGATCCACCCAAACCACTTCTTGACGCCAGTGTCACCAAATTTGTGAAAGAAGTAAGAGCAAGGTCTGCCGCACCCGGCGGAGGATCTGTGGCAGCCTTGGTCGGAGCATTGGTTAGATAATAGTCGCACAGCGGCATTATATTAGAAGCTGCAATTTACAAGAAAAAAGTTTTATTTCTGATGTAATATTTTTTTCCAAATAGGGTGCATCATTGGCTAGCATGGTTGGTTTACTAACATACGGCAAACGACAATGGGAACATCTAGATAGCACCATGAGGACTCTTGTACCTCCTTTGTATTCAATTGTCGATGAAATTTTGCCATTGATAGAAGCGGATACTGAAGCATTTGACTCATATGTGGTAATATATCAGTAGCCATACGTTTAATTCTTTTCTGATTTATCCAGTCGTCTTCTTATTGAATGGTTAAATTTTAAGGATGCATGCCGTGAAACAAAAGATCCAGCATCCCAGAAAGCTCAAAAAGCTCTTTTGAATGCGATTAACATACCATTGGAATTGGCTCGGAAATTATCTTCACTTTGGCCAACAGTAGAGCAAATAGCTGCGGTCGGAAATCCAAACTGTTTATCAGACATTCAGGTGAGTCATGTCTTGTCTATATTCAACAATCCAGATGCAAAATTTTCGATTCCAGCCATTAATATGGGGCTTACTCGGGACAATTTTATTACGAATGATTTAGGTTGGTATTAAATGCATTGAAACTGGAATTTTTGGTGCGCGATGTAATGTTTTGATAAATTGTTCATCGTTAACTGATGCGTCTCTTCGGGCTGATTTGGTCAAAGAAGCCAATTTCTTATACGATACTGGGAAACATCATGCCAACCGAATTCTCCGTACACTGGAAAAAGAACTTCCCTTGGACGAATCACCCCACTACTAAGTCTGTACTGGGCCAAAATAAAATTGAGAACATATACATACAACTGCTTTTAAAATCAGTACGATATTTATACATACAATTTATTGAAATAAAACCCATGATTAAGTTTACACAAGTTTTAAAAATATTTCACGAGTTACATCACATGAATTTCTTATATAGCACCTATGATCGTGTTTCTAAATTTTTAACACCTCTTATCGAAATAAAACATGCACTATTCGCATCAAACCAAGTAACAAAACTGAAAACGACACAAGATTAGTAGTCAAATTCAACTCTCAGCTCATCACACTATAAAAATGTACAATACCAACGCTATCGATGTCTTCAGTATGTGAATTTGCTTTGATTTAGGCGATTTTCTCTAATTGCTACATTATATTTTACGAAGACAGGGATGCTTAATTAACAATGTAAAACATTAAAATTATAATATATAACAAAGTACGAGAAATGCGGGTTGTGGCTAAATTAATGTCAATTAATACGTAACTTTACACGTTTTACTAGACTATCATACATGATCATGCAGGAGTGAAACAGTAAAAAGTCCTGAGATTCTAAATATGGGTATTATCTTACATTCATCTTGGGCTCATCTCCATTTTATACACCTTAAATACATACACCCAGACCCCTCAATTTTCAATTCGTTTTTAATTAATTAAGATTTAAAATACATGAAAATCAAATATCCATATATTTGGTTAAAGAACAGAGTAGTTACAATTTAGTTTCTATAATAAAAAAGCGATCTCAAGAGGAAAAGTTAATATGGAATAAAAAGTCGGTTAAAGTTCTTAAATAATTACTTTGCTTGATTGGATAAATCATATTTCACTTGAATGAACAATATCAGTTATGTTATTAGCCAAAGTCGTAACTTGTTATCAGAATCAAAATATCTCTAGCTACTACAGCATACATAACAAAAGTTATCTTAAGATCTCTCAAATAAAATTATTATCTATGTATGTACATTTTTTAATTGGTGGTATTTCTACCACCTACTCCATTTAACTTTAAGGTGGAAGGATGAATGCATTTAATTGAACGATATATCATAAAGATGTAGTGATTCTCTTTAAAAACAGATGCATAAATACTTTTCGATCTATTCAACACAGGTCAATATTCTAAAAGTAAATAACGAATAATACATATCTCATCTGTTGATTGACATTGTCATAATTTTTTATTTTTTATTAGAATATATATCAAACCTAAATATTAAGTTAACATTCTTATGTCATATGGTTTAATGTACACGAAAGCAATAAAATAATAAAAAATCATTAAGTCATAGTTTTAGCAGGTGTTTTTAATTGCTATTATTTATAGTACATATTAAAAGTGTCAGTTATATAAATAAAATATTAAAATTAATTTGCCAAAGCAAGTCTATCTATTTAATCTATTTAAAGACTTTAATCAATAATACTCCAACTCAACTCATGTAACATTTATAGCCTATAAGAAGAGATAAATCTCAAAATATAACAATATACAACTGACTATTATTATATTACATACGTTTCACTTATTAAAAGATAAAGAGCCAAAGAATTCAATCCATCATCCAACAT
Organism: Entomobrya cf. arborea Gr-Col-00668; assembly: GCA_034699025.1. Taxonomy (NCBI): domain Eukaryota; kingdom Metazoa; phylum Arthropoda; class Collembola; order Entomobryomorpha; family Entomobryidae; genus Entomobrya; species Entomobrya cf. arborea Gr-Col-00668. The sequence continues at coordinate 22,796 of JAQIWN010000501.1, read as the reverse complement.
AACTACATTTTATCAGTTTTCTATTATATAAGGCATTACACAGCAAGGCAATTAATGTTCATTCAGCATTTGTTTCGAATCCTTCACGATGCACGATGACGATTTGAGATTGTATCTTAGCCAGTAAAGCTATTTACACATTTACCTACCTACACACGATGCACACATTACATTTCATACACATCTACCTCTAAATTTTTACAAATGTAATATAACCATGTAAGAATTTACCTTTTTTAACGAAATAAAACGTAAGAAAAAAAGGTAGTATAATAGGATGATTAATTGACTATATACACATGACTCAATAAAATGTGTAGCAGTAATTATAGTTATTGGTTGGATGGTTTTTGCAAGCCATTATTTTTTGGCGTTTGTGTGCTCTGTTGCTGCAGAAAGATAAGTTGTGTGTTTTTGGTATTTATATCACCTCCACACACACGATTGAAAAATCACAAAGCAATTATTACTAATATGCTGCCTAATTTCAATTAAATTTTCACAGCAGCAGTAGAACTACAAAAGCTTACGATAGAAAGGCGTACACTACAACAAAAATAAAAACGTAAAAATTTGTGTAAAACACAGAGATTTATTATTTTGCATTATCACCTTAAATAAATGAAATAAATTTGATGAATTCCTGCAAAATACTCTGAGTAGCTGCTTAACACAGCGTTAAACTACACAATGATTTAAGTCTGTCGTAATAATATTTTGCTTATTAAACATTGTTTCTCGACACCTCTGACTATGATCACACTTTTTTTTAACTCGTTGCTTTTAAGCTAAACCAGGATGGAAGAGCCTTTTGTATATATTCTGCAGATTTAGAAAAGAGACCATATAATATTACGGCTCGTTTTTATATGATATTCAATGCAAGTCTGTATAGTATTATAATTTGACATATGAAAAATTATTTTAGTCCTTCTTGGCAAAAGCCAACAACGAGTTTTCTTTCATCTAGATTATATCTGGTAATGCGATCATAATTATGGCTGATATCTCTCACTCTCAAATTCTCTAAAACTGAAGTAGTATAATATGTAGTCAAGTTATAAGTTAACTACCTTTCAGTATAACAAAATGATAATATATTATAATGGACAATACACGTTTAACTAACAATAAGGTACGGTAAATACATGTAAAAAGCTATTTATTATGTACATTACATTTTATTAATGTTAGGTGTAGTTTTTATTAAATTTGGGCATATAATATGGTTATATTATTGAGCGTATTTTCCATCGCTTGAACTTTCACGTCTTTGAAGTAGTTGTCGTCGCCACAATGGGATAGATGCCATGCGTTTAGCTTCGATCTCTAGTTTCCTTTGTTCTTCAGCCTCTTTCCGTGCTCTCTCCGCAGCTTTTTTGGCCATCATTTGGCGTTTCCACGCAGGTATTGGTGCCCCAGTCATGTCCTTTGCAGGGACCTTCAATGAGAAGGTCAAGCGTATGAATAATGTTTTATGTGACATAATCAATCATTTCTGCTTAATTCTAGGCCATCAACTTACCTCGGCATAAAAGTTTACAGGTTGGTAATACTGAGATAACTCTTTCTGTACCGCTTTTTCTTCTTCTTGTTGTCTCCTTCTGAGTTCTTCCTTCCATTCCCTGACACCTCCAACTTGACTTGATTCCGCGAGTTCTGCGATAACTGCTGCCTTGGTTGTTGTTTCTCCAGTAGCCGACAAATTACTTGTTGAACCGTTCAGAGCTGTGTTTGACTTACGTAATGGTTCATTTGCTAAAAGCATTGGATCTCCATTTGCTTTACCTACTGATTTCGTCGGTCCAAGAGTCTGATGGTTATCTGGAACTACTCTTCCCAAAGGTGGTGCCGATCTTGTTCGGCTCATCGGTGTTTTCTTTAAATGAACTTTCTAAAAATTGAAACGTCAAAACAGCATGCATGGATACATTAGAATTAGATTTTGTTCATGTGTAAAATGCATTGCAAAATGCAATGTAATGTTTAAAATAAAACTCATGATACCTTTTCCTTATAGTGGTATAATTAGTGAAGTTAATGTGCATTATTGATTAAATTGATTAAGCTATTTTCATGAACATTAAGCAAGTAAAAGATATTAATAATAATAATTTTCTACCATTAATTCTTCTGGTTTTATCACAGCACCACAACCCTTGGCTATTCCTAATGCACCTGGGGCAGCGTAAATGGGTTCACGTTTATTCTCCTTTCCACATGACTTGTCAGCTCCATTTGTTATAGTTCCGTTACTACCAGTACTGTTATTTATATTATTGGTATCATTTCGACTATTATTAATAGCATGCTTCACGGCGATATTGTTGCTAATTCCATTTATTCTCTCTGGATTTATTTCCTCGAATTCGTCCTCTGCATTCGTTTCTTCAGGCACAGGGGACATGACTGCAACATGGTTTTCTGCTACACCCAATGCTTTAATGGCTTCTTCAACTTTGGACAACGGCCTAGTAGGTGGGGCCGTTTGACCATTTTGGCCCCCGTTCTCACTTCCGGTACCGTTCGTTGCTCCATTTGACTTTCCCTTATTTTGGATACTTCTCAGATATTCTGATGGTTTTATAAGAGCGTCTTGAGGAGGCGTTGGAAAATGAGGAGGAATAAATGGAACACCAGGTCTTCCACAACCATGAGGTGTTTTGGTTGGGGTAATTTGAGACTTTTCTTCAGATGTCGAATGATTGCTACTCATATGGTGGTTATGCATCAAATGTCCCGTTTGACCATAAATTGCTTCATTGAATGGTGGAGGTGGCGGTGGACATGATGTCGTCCTAACCAATTTCTTAGAAAGAGTTTCAAAATGATTCTCTCCATTTGTCAGTTCATCGATATCTTCATAATCATTTTCAACTTGAGTTCCATCCCCATTTCTTTTGTCAGGCTCGTGTGGTCCATTATCATGACCTCCAACAAGATTGTTATTCATATCAGTTGCACAGCCAGGCATTGGAGGGGGTGGTGGAGGAGGTGGTGCACCATTTTTGATACCACCTGAATTTATACTGTTTTGCATATGCACTTCGAAATTATGGTTGTTATTCTGTTGTCCCGATGCATCATCCTTATTATTTCCGTTACTAATTTGCTGAAACTTTCCTTGTAATGCGGAAACTGTACAACCAATCCCGAAGCCTGTCTTTTGTGAAGGTGGCGTTGGCGGAGGAGATGAACCAGATGAAACTGATGATGCAGAATTCGAAGAGAAATCACTAGTTCCCAGGCCCATGCCACTTTTCACTTTTGATTGAGAATGTGTCTCATTGATCAAGTCTTGAATGTGGTGATGTCCATGGCTGGGATTAACTGGAGCTGGTGCCATTTTCGAGGCGGCAGCTTTAGTTTCGTTGACAAGATCTCCGGGTGGGTGTAAGAAAAATGGAGAGTTTGGTCCAGTTACACAAGTGGATGGTTGTCTACTATGCTTTTTATTAGCTGAAGACGCTCCCCCACTTACACCATTAACACCACCTGAAGAACCACTACCACCACCGTTTCCGTTAGATTGCTGGGTACTCGGAAATTGTATGCCAGGAGGAGAATTACTAACTCCGTTTGTCTTTGGAGGATGCAAGAAAAATGACTTGGCAGAACTGCCAGTGCTGGTTGGAGAACAATCTTTGCTCGTTCCTTCTGGACTTATCTCACGATAATTGGTCAAGGTGAAACTATGCGTTGTTTCTGTTGCAGATTTGAGCTCTTCTGAGCTACTATCAGAAGATGACACCGGACAACCACAAGAAGTTGTAGATGAATTCGATGTGCTTGATGCAGAAGGGGACAATGATGGTGTGTTAGTTGAAGCGGAAAGGCTAGAGTTGCCACTGGAAGATGCACAGTCTGTAGTAGTCACCCCACTGCCACCGACTCCTGGAGCTGGTGGTGGTGGAGGAGGAGGGGGTGGCACGAACACTTTAGGATCTTCTGATCGACTTTTATGAATTGATGAACCACCGCCTGACGAACTAACAGTAGTTTTTATAATATTCCCACCGTTTGAATTCACTGTAATTGTTGTTCCGTTGCTACTTCGTTCCCTACTCCGTTCTCTACTCCGCTCTCTACTTTTTTCCCTATGACCATTACCATTAGAGTTGCTGGGAGTAGTATACTGATCTAAATTCACAGTCACTGGCAAACTTAGATTTGGTTCACGATGTGAACCGTTAGATCCTGTGGCTCCGGAGGAGGTAGCTCCAGACGTCGTACCGCTTGTGGCATGCTTGGCCAAAACGCTCACGATCTAAACAAATCACAAAGTAACACAAAAATCGGATCCAATTTGTTAGCATTAAAATTTAAAAAATAACTTCAACTGCAGCACACACCGACACCACAAATCGTGTCACTTTATATGACAAGCCAGAATATGGAACTGATAAAAAAATTTTGTACTTTGGTCAGTCAAAGACACCGTGTTTAATGTAAGTGACAAAGGTAGTCATTTTGTGACACCAAACGCCAACCTCCAAAGTCCACTAATGAAGGGATATATGAATCTTACAGTTTTTTAAACGACATTAAGATGTGAAGGAAGCCCTACATCTGGTACACAGTTGATGAGCAAATGTACCCACAAACTCTACCGTTTTCCTCCTTTCAACAAAAAAACACTGCTTCATGCAGTATAATTAAGTAACAAACAACCAACCAGACAAAAAAGGGTTATCGTATCGTATCGTGTGTAACCTTATACACGCCAAAAGTACATAACCGCATAAATATTTACATTTTATGAGAGCCACTATTAGATAACGTCATTATTGCTCTGAGAAGCCAGCATTTTTTAATATAATAGTGGCGATTTTTCATTCATTATGATATAAGTTGTAAAAAAACTTATGGTTATGTGCCTATTTTCATATCCAATATTTACTAATAAAACCATAATTTTAAAAGGGCAAAAACAGCTTTTTGTTGCGGCTGTGATTATTATAATGGTAAAAGAAATGCATAAATGTAGGAGGAATTTTGCTACTGCACATTTATTATCATTTTTTGTAGCTTTTTGAGATCTCTTACCCTTACCACTCTACCTTGTGCACTCTAGCTGCTACAGTTGACACGGTTCAAGGCTTTTTACAATTAACATGACCGACCGTGTTTGTTTAAAACAGGCAGGTGTGTAATTGAAGGCTTGTATGAACTAACTAACAAAAACACGTCAATATTTTGTGTAAGTGCGCATGAAGTCGTCGTGTGCCTTACAACTTCACCCTTTGATGACTCCACATGTGGAATTTTCCTCCTCCTATTAACCTAAACCTTTCATTTTTTTGTATTGGCTCTGTTTTTTTTAAATTTTGTGAACGGTTCATGAAGTCAAGTGGTTGAAACTATCTCTTCAAAAAAGCTTGGCATTTGAAAGAGAAGGAAGCTACTATTTATCATGTAGCATTTTATATTCACAATCCTCAAGCTCGTACAAGTGCATCGTAATGAAATATTATGAAATGTAGCAAAAAGAACATTACATTTGTACGTGGGTCAAGGCTGACCACTGTAAAACCCAGAAATGTTACATAATTTTTTTTTTCAAATGCAGAGCGTAATCTGAACTGAACAGAGTGCCAGACGAGTGCCAGGGCTTCCTGTGTACAAAGTACAAGTTGAAGATAGCACCGAAAAGAAGTAAATCATACGGGTATGAACATCAAGAACACGAAACGGAACATTTATACCTTGTATTGCTCCGTCGGTTCTGCTAATGTCTACAAGATAATAATTCATGATTACAAGATGAGATGTTGTTTATTAGGTCTGATTCTTTTACTGCTTCACTTGTCTACTGTCTAATCCTTTTAAAAAGTTGATTCTTTGAAAGAATATTAACGGAAATTGTGGTATGCATTTTTTTAATACAATTCGTACAAAGTTTTCACTGCTATGCACCGGAAACTTGATTAACGCTGCGCTCTAGGTATTAGGTCAGTTGGGTTGCGGGTTAACTAATGCGGGTATGACGGTTAAATAATGTCATCAAATTCAAGTAAATTGAATATATTTATATTTGCTAGAAGATAAAGTGTGTTAAGTCAAATCAATCTCAGACATTTTTTGAATCATCATTTGAAAAACGATCTTCACATCCCACATATTCGATCTAAATTGAGTCTGCTTGAAGCCAAAAAAGACTATTATGTGATATACTAGCTATATTTCAAATGGATTACGTCTTTGGTGTTTAGAGGGATCAAGTAAAAAAATTAAATACGAAAATAATTAATTTCTAGAAGTAACAAACTTCTGCCAATATTTTCACAAAAAAACGTGGATAGAATGACATGTAATTTACTAGCCTGTTACGTTAAATTGATGACTTTCAGACGTATAGCAGTTCAAATTCATTAAACGATTTAGTATGATATGCAAGGCAACTTCTAAACAATTATCAAAACAATTGCTTTTGATACATCATACATAATCATAAAGTATTTGGGTACATTTTCCTGAAGTCTCACTCGACAATTTTGGTAGTAAATTTACAATTGATTAATAGGTCGCTCGTCGTTAGATAGACGAATTAAAATGAGATAATTTCTCCACGTGGGCATAATAACACTTCATGAGAATACTTTAATTCGATATAATATTATCCTTTAGTCTTGTAAAAAATGAAAGCGTGAATTAATGACATTTCTTTAATATTATGAGGTGTGTAGGAGGTAAACCAGAGAGGAAACAAAAGGGAGCACCAAACCATGGCACTATGCATACATAATTTTTAGTAGGTAGCTCAGTAAAATGCAATTTTTTTTGTAGGAAGCTGGTATATTTTTTTTATTTAGCTGACTGTTCTGAAAGCATAGTCATTTTGATGAGTACCATTACTGTCATAAAAGTCATCCTCATTCTCACATCTTCTCATTGAACATCAAACTGTGTATAAAAATGCAATTGCTACATAATATCTGGTTGGTTGTTATTATAAGTATTTTTTTAAAAATATTTTGTCATCTACCATCTACACTTGGATGCGTCTTTAACAATCTGCATAATACTCTCCCACCCATTCTTCGTTTCAGTCTCGTTTAGCAAGTTTATCAACGCAACGATACCTAAATCCCAAAGTAAATGAACTTCTCAGCAATTCTTGAAGAAAGAAAATTTGACTGAATTACCGTAAAGCATTGAATTTGACTGCATGTATAATATTTTCTACTGGTCTACTGCCACACATTAAACAAGCTTTTAAAATGCTAATTATCATGATTATTGCTACTATTATCGTCCCTTCACATGCTATAAAGTGCAGTGCAGCGTGGACAAACAAGAAAATAGGCCTATCTTGTCCTCTTGTGCGGAGATGGAGAGGCATTAAATTATAATGTTTTGTCTACGTCATAACGGAAATGTTCAACAGCCGTTTTGGTGTTATATAAGAAGTTGGGGAATACTCAGTCTAAAAGTATGGGAACAGTTTTATTCCTTTATTGAATGAACGTGCTAATTATCAATTATATTTATAAGGTCTTTAGCTTCAGTGAATGCTGTTGGTGTAAAGAAAAAGTTATGATTGAATTGTAACGTTTTTTTGTGTGACAAGCTTTTAAGGAAAGTCACTTAGCGTCAAATGATGTCTTTTCATGCACAATGCAATTTCACCAAGTTTTTCAAAAACAAATTATTATTCAATTAAATTTTAAGTAAACTTTTTATTTTTGTACTTACTTCCATATGATCATGGTCAGTGGCCACTTGAATAGGGGAACGACCTTGCTTGTCCAAGGATATTTTTGCTCCGTGTCTCAATAACCAACGGACAGCACGCAGTTGTCCTGTTATAGCGGCATGATGAAGCGCAGTAAAACCATTCACGTCACTCTTTTGCAAGCAAGCACCCGCTGTCTTTAAAAATCTAAGGGTTTGGATATGGCCCTCCCGAGCGGCAATATGGATTGGTCGCAACCCTTCCGGTCCACAGGACGCGTCCACACTAGTAACCATAAATAATTATAACAATTCACAAATGCACACATTAACAAATATCGCCAGAGTTTTAGGAACAGGTCAAATCTGATACTGTTCACATTTCTAAAAATTTAACAATTAATTTTCAATCGTCACAGTGCAAACTTTAATCCACGATTAAGTGGAAAAGAAAAATAACTTTTGTAAATATGCTAGTATTTTCACAGAACTAAACAACTCTATGCTTTTTTCACTTTACGCAGCGCAGTTAAGTTTTAAATCTCGACAGAAAAACTAGCATTTCATATTATTAGTGAGAACAATTTTTTGCGCTGTTTCGTTTCTAGAAAAAAAAATCTTCAGGGTCTTTTCAATCAATTTTAAGTCCTTCTACGAATAATTTTAGTTGGAACTAATTCATGTTTTCATGTGCAAACTGGGAGGTCCCCACTTTCTAGTATGTACGAACGACGATAAACAATTAACTGACAAATGAATTAGCGTGATGATGAGCTTTCAACATTCCATAATTGTTCTGAAGATGAGTCACTACACACTTAAAAAAAGGCAGCCATGTACTTGTCGCCAAAGTACTCATCTTCTTTTCAAGAGAGAAAAAAATTGATATCTCTTTTTATGTACACAATATATTACTTCTGATTTCGAAAAAAATCGTGGCACATCCTTCCTGAACTTAGTCCACACTTGAAATGGTTACTAATGATCAATCCATTTGAGTAGAGCAGCAAAAAGGGAAAAATGCAATAAAAATAGTGTTTTTTGTGCATTACTCAAGCAGTCAGCAAGGACCCAACCCAATGAGCAGGTAGTGTGAACTTAACCTACGGCTACATGGCTATTAATCTGTTTTATCATCATACAATCATTTTGCTTTAAGGAGAGAGAGAGGGTGGCATGGGATAAGGTGCTAAGGTGTTTCGAAAACAGTAGAGAAGTAACATCACTACTCAAAAGCTCTATAACAAGCAATAGTATGAAACTGTGTACAATTATAACATATCATGCCAACAGCGCTCTAGGTGGTAAAATGCCAAAATATAACTGACGATATTTCATCAAGCAAGCATCAAGAGTTTAACTTGTATGATGATGGTCAAGGATCACTTTCATTAAAAAGAAAAATGAAAATATGGTAAATATGGATATTGTAACAAAACTTTCCGTCGTGTAGTGTGTTTCGAACGACTTATATATTGGCAATTATTGTTTCAAATTTTAAATGCAACACCGCAGCAGCAGCAGTAGTTGAAGGTGTTGAATTTTTTGAATACACAAATTAAATTGTGCACATGTTTTAAAGCCTATTATGAAAGGTGAAAAACACAACAGACCAAAAAAGTATTTTCATTTTCTCCGCTTGGTTTGGCAAAGTTCAAATGCAACCATTAACGTGGCTAATAAAAGTATGATCAAAAGTTGTGAGTTTGCACATTGTTGCCAGTGCCGCCCCACCAGTCAGCCAATATTGGATATATATAAATTACTCTACTAATGTACATATACCTGGCTGACTTCTGATAGAAGTTAATTCATCAATCAAATCACTAGACTAATTCTTAAGAAGAGATAATTACGTAGACAGATACATATTAAGATTACAACTTTTAGGTAATTGATACGTTTGTGAAGAATGAAGCATGTACCACCACCACCTTCATAAGTTTTAACAATGAATGAAGTTAAAAGAGTACAGTGACTCTAACTCTGCTTAAAATTAACATTACTAAATTTGAAGCGAGGATTAAGTCAGTTATGTTTTGTAGCAGTGCCCTTTTGAAGGGGTAACTTTACAATTTTTGTTATCTACGAGAAAAGTTATCATATAAATAGATAAGCCACCTCAACTAGATTATTACGGAGAAGCACGCATTGCATGCTCGTTTGTTTGCTAGATAATAATATACGCAAAATGTTATATACAATGTCTACATATAAAGAAGCTAGTCATGTATACTATTTCACCCACAGAAGTAGTCTTGTGTAAAAACTGTTATTTTGTGTTTTATGTGTTTTAAATTTAATTAACACGATCCCTTAAAAAGATATTTTTTTCTCAAGAAGCTAAGTTATAAGCATCATATCATATCAGTGAGTAAAATAAGACAAAGAGAATTCATTGCCCACAAGAAGTTAGCCACTCATAATTTTGTGCCTTGCTACTCGCCAGATAAATAATACTTATTTTAAATTTTAAATGTAAACATTACATTATCACTTTCATTTGCTGACAGTATAAGTTAGCAAATATATATTAGATAGAAGACTTATTAAATTATAAGCATTTTCAAAAATATAATGCCTGAGTACATAATGGAAATAAGTTTATAATTATATACACTATGTTATTAAATGCACTCTAAAATTAAAACATACATGTGTAAAATGCACTTTTCGAATTAGAAATGCATGCTGACTGCTGACTATCTAGTTAACGTTTATCTAGTTTTGTAAATTTTAGCATTACAATTTAAATTCGTGTTTTCATTCCAATATGGGTATATTTTTTCAAGGTATGAAAAATAGTGCGGATCTTCTTCAACATAATGACACGCCTAAACTTCAAAATATTCAGAGAAAATATGCTTCGCCAACTTGTTATATGCTCGTCACAATCAGTTTACTTTCGTTTTCTGATTTTCCCCACTACCACGAATTTTCAAGGTAGCTCTTAGTTCACATCGTATTATAAAACCTACGAACAATATGTAATTCTTATAATTTTCAGTATTTTGAGAGAAATGGTAAGATTGAAAAATGTTCCCCGTCGTGGTATGTAATACACATTACCACCGACAGTGCTACCTTGTCAAACACATTTTTTAGAAAATACGTTTTAGGGAAAATAATATCAAATTTGAAATCTATCATTATCATCATCATAACACTCCAAGTGAGATTCAAAACGCCACAGTGTTATATATCGTATGTTGGGCTTATCTTACTGATCTTTGATCCTTTAAAGTAATTAAAGTTTACCTTTCCTTTTGAGTGACCCACACTGAAGAATGCTATAGCTTATCAATCTTGAAATATCATATTTATGGTAAGGGTGGTTCCTTTAGGAAAAATGCCATGCTGAGTTGTTGACAGACTTATCAGAGATTTAAAAAATAATTTATAATAATTGTAAAAGCGATAGTACTTAGCGAGAAATTCGCGTAAACAACAATTTCAAAAATGTTAATTAATTTTGCTCTTGCTGTTTAATGTTTTACTTTACTGCGTGGTCTATTTTTCTTCTTATCTTATGGTATGAAGTTTATTGGGAAAAGTATTTAACAAATCTTAAAGCAACCCTTTAACTTCCCTTTACGACAAATAAATCACAGTAATGAAAGTACTGACATTTGTAAGGTACAAAGTCATTACTACTATCCATGAAATCTTTTCTGACGTATAACGGCAAACTGTGCTTCAAATTATGCGTTTAAGGTCAAGTAAGCTTGAATGTCTATCAAATCGAAACCTCCACCTTGAAAACTCGAAAAATTTAGCTTTTTTACTTTAAACTTTTGGAATGCATGTACAGTTTTACTAAATATTGCATTTTTGAACTTTGTTTTGCATAATTGGGCTCGTATCATCAGTGCAAAATTTTGTACTATTATTTTATATTTTAAGCCCTTAATTTACTTCATACTAGTATGCATTTAGATAATAGCAGCAAGTAGATGATGCAAGGAATGCATACATTTTTGAGATGTATCAGTGGTTATGTTGTTTTAAAACTAAACATCAATCTTTGCACAAAACCTGTTCATCGATCGTCTATGTTATATAATTAACTCTTAAAGAGTACGTCAGTTATCCTTTAGATCTATTTAACGTTTCTTACTTGTTCTGTACGTGGTTTTTAAATTTTCACAACAAAGGCAAATTCAGGTTCTGAATGCCTACCCGTAATCGTTTGGAAAGAAAACTTAACACATGGAATACCAGTCTCCAGATTAATTACTAAATTTACTCCAGTTACATCTCCACCTTACGAACTAAGAAGCTGTTACTTTGCTAATTTATACTACGTTACTTTCTTACAACCTTAATTTAAATTTAAAATAGGTATTTAAAATATTTTTCGTAAGCAGTTTAATCTACTAAATATATGTTTTTAATTTAAAGCTTGAAGTAACAATGCATCAATATATGAGTACAGGAGTTTGATAAACTTGCAAGTAAACTATTCATATTCAGCCATAAAAGAAATTCATATTCATTCAACATTTCTGCACGCTTATTTTTCATGCATAATAAATTACACTCATAATCATAATAACAAAGATAAAATTTGAAACTAGTATTTAAAAACACTACCTGTGATATTATTTAATAGAAAATGAGCAGCAATTCGTTTTAATGTTCATGCTTTTTAAGAGATTGAATTAGGGAAGTGGTATGAGTAATTTTGTTTCGCATTAATTTCCTTTAAAATAGCCGTACGCGACATCGTAGTTGAATTTTTTTATTTCATGCTCGATGAAATTGATTGTTACATATTTGGACACACGTGCATAATATGCTATTCTATAACCAAGGCCTTAAATTTAGGAAGACTTCCGATAACTGGTCACAAATGTTTCTAACTTACAATCACATCAAACCAAGTGAAAGAACGTTTTTTATCGAAACCGAATCCGTTTGACGCATCGTAATCGTAAACGTACAGGATATACTCATTTTGATAACTTACCATCATCTTGCATCAAAAATGTATGAATATCCATCGTACATCATAAAAATAGTGATTGTGCCTTGGCTTGGGTGGAGTTTAGTTTATGTGTATCGATTGAAATGTTAATGCCTTTTGTTGTGCCTCTTACACTGTACATAAAGTTTTATGGCAAAAATGTCAAAACTTCATGTTTGAAACACAAAAATTTCCTTTTAAATTATATTTGTTTATCTTAAAGCATAAAACTTTTAATTACTGGGGTTTGATATTGATAATGTAGTAACTACATAGAATCGACAGTCAGAACCATATGGCTTTGAGGAATTTAAGAATCAAAGGAAAGCTACCTATACCTTCCCTTTGCCTACCAACCAACAACATCTGCAACTTAGCCACAGTACCGATAGTGGGTTAACAAAATCATAGTCATTCATCACCACTGAATCCATACCAGCAGATTTTAAAATAAAAGAGTCGATTGTTGTTACAATATCTGTGGTTTTACATAGCTAACTTCAACTTCATTCATAAGATAAACCATGACGCGTGACCTCCTTAGTTCTTCATTCGTTACAGATTCGGTTCATTCATGGTGACAGTAAGCAAAAGTAAAGAAATCATGGGGATTATTTTTATTAGTTTACATTACATGCAACAATCAAGTTCTTGGAGAGTAAAACAACGTTGATAGAACAACTCCTTCATCCATCATGAGAGATCACTCTGTGCATATTACACTGTGCAATGTGAATTTTCTCCCAGAACAAATCTCAATTCCAATTTTTTTACGAACTTAAAGGGATATTTTGCGCTTAATTCATGAATCTTTATTGTCATATTTATTCATATATTATACTAAAACATAGGAACAAAGCTATTACTACTTAGATCCTTGTCTTTACAGACTTTCCGTGATAATTTGTTCAAATTATTGTTTTTTCAATGAAACCGGAACAATAGATAACGGATTTCGAAAGTTGACTTTTTTTGTCAAGTTTGCTCCCTCAAATTTTTCAATAATATTCTTCGATTGCCATTTTATATTTTGTCTTCGAAATGAGATTTCACAGCAATTGACGATTTTTCTACAATAAGCACAAGGCCCTTAATAACTTACGATTCGCACATATCAAGCGCACACGTGCATAGCTTGAAAGAAATGAACCAGAAAATAACATCTCAACAACAAGTATGTTTTCCTATTCCTAAAAAAATCTATTGAAATAATTTGCATAATTTATAAACAAATTTTCTATTCATAATTTTAGCATCATTTCCGATTCCGTTCGACATGGTTTTAATGAATGATTAACATAATCACAAAAATATGGCTGTTTATTACACAGACAGAGCAAAGAAAAAGGGAACAGAACATTCGTAATTAAAACCACTTGAGTTGAGTTGCTCAACAAAAACATTGTGTCAAGTTATAAATGAAATGACCAAATATAAGTTAAATAGCAGCAAAATGTGCGTCAGAGCAACTTTAAATCATAAACGTACAAACAAGTGAACAAGCCCATGAAAATGGGCGCTGTTGAATGAATGTTTTTTAATTGAACAAAATAAAATGCAGTAGTTAGCAGACCGTGGAATATGATTTCTTTCATATTTATTCTCCGTATCATTGTTTTTCTGATTGTTTATGTCATTGATTTATGTACAACAAAAGCAATCAAAAAACAGCCAAACATAGTTTTTTGTCTCAGTCATTTATGTGCATTAAGTTTAATATATCGACAGTAATCGTCGATGGTCATCATCGTTCATAGTAAATAACACACTTCAAAAGCACCCAAACTCCATGTTATACTTTAAAAATGCATACTCATTTTTTTTTCTCTTAAATTATATTTTGATTACGCTTGTATAATTTTATTGTACCTAATCTTCATTCGTAAACTCAAACTAATTCAAGCATGAGTTCTCTGTTCTTGTCGTTTCACAATAAGTCATAAAAAGTGCATTCTCACTGCAGTTCCGTAAGAGATGCAAAAAAAATATTCACGAAGCAAAATCAAATCATGTACCGAGCACAGCTATGTGTAAACATGCATTTTTATAAATGTACGTAATTGGATAATTGGTTACTAGCACATGCTCGTGTCACCTTTTATTACAGTGATTGCATCACGTCAATCAAAACTGAGAAACCAAAGTTTGCAATAAATGGACTTTGATTACTACAGCGCAGTAGATATTTATTTCTCAATGTACAGTCAAGTAGTAAAACTTGTCCCCAGTCTTTCTTGTTCCAGTTTAATGAAAATTGCAAGACTAAATTTTTTATAGTAAAAAATCATTGCCTACTGATCATCTGAGTGGAGTTTCAATTCGAAGTAACTTTGTCGATTGCTTGAATTGCGTCTTGTAAATTATTTCAAACAAATAAGCTAAAATACAACGAAGATTATCATAATGTTTTGAGTAATGATAGTCAATGGTACATTTATAGACATTACTTTCAGCAATGACTTCCAAATTAGATAAAGTGCACTGTTTTTTACGAATATTTCAGCACTAACTCGACAATAATGCCCCAATTCATCCATTACTGTAAATTAAATAAATGGATCAATTTTAAGTACGAATTCACTCAAAGTGAAAGCGACTATCTAATGTGTTGCTGCTAGTTTGTACAATTCTACACGAATGCACTCATTATATAACTTACGATTACTTGACTAGTCATAAGATTAGCTTGATTAACATATTATTACACATGTTATGTTCCCTCTCGATTTAACACTCTTTTTTCGACAAGACTTACATATTTTCTAGTAATTTACTAGAATTATGCTTTTTACTATTTCCTTTGTCATTATCATCATCATTACATGACTTGATTTGTTGTGTTATGTCATTTTATGTAACTTCGTCACATTTGTGACAACATTCGTCATAAAAATGAGAACGTAGTTTAAGACGAATTTCAAGTTACGTATTTTCAAAAAATAAATGATGATGATGCATCACCCAAATCCGTCATTTAATATGAAGTAAAACTGCTTCCTTCATATTATAAGTATAATATGAACATAATCACAGAACAATCTTTTCTCAAACCTTCGTCCTATTTTATCTCCACTTGTTTAAAAATTCAACACAGATTAAAACTATGGTCTTTGTTATCATCTCCCTTTTGGTGTTGATTACATGCACAGTTCACAAAAGAAAATGAAAGTTACGCATGATTGTATACTGCACATCTCTCTGCATTAATAAATAGGCTGTTTCATTTTTTTGTACTTTGTTTACAAACCTCCTGACGAGAATCATCTTCTGTTTGGCACACGAACACATAAGTTAGGAAATGAAAAGAAATCCTTCGAAAGTAATATGAAGCAAATAAATGATTAAATTTACGAAGAAAATATTTTGTTTCTCATTGATCCCCTCCACTTCCACTCTCTATCGTCAAAGGGCTTTCGACTTTGGTGCAACATCACCACCATCAGTAAAACAATAATTGTAAATAGATACATTCATTTCAAGTCTGAAGGTATTCACTCAATCACAGGACACACATTCTAAAAAATGTGTTTTCAGTGCGTGAATTTTTGTGGGGATTCTAGATTCTAGAGACTAATCTTTTATGGTTTTTACTTTTGTTTGTCATTCTTTAAAAAAATACACAGCTTTCCTGTGGTTTTCATTCATCAAGTTATTGTCACTTTGTCAGTTGAACATATTAGTCTCTCTATTGAACTATATTCATTCATCTTCAGTCGAACGTTAATGCAAGGAAATTTAATTCTCAGTAAACCCTTCCAAATATCTTATGCAAATCATTTAAAAACCGTAATATATACAGAAGAATTCTTAAGATTACTGAAGAGTTATGGTATTTAACAACCCCATCTTCGTCGTCGTTATCATTTTGGTCTCAGTTTGTATATTGAACATTAGATTTCAACCTTTAACAAAGCCCGTTATTATTAGTTGGAGAATTTTTCTGAATAAAACTGCTTCAGTCTCATCTCTTATTTAGCTTAGCTCTAATAATATTATGATGAAGACTTAAGCGTTTTCACTTTCATGTTGAGGCACTTATTAATTAGTTTCAATTTGTAAATTTCTAATCTTCACAAAAGATGTGCATGCAGTCAAAAATACAAATAGGTAGCAAAATTTAGTATGTAAGCAACAAGCTCATCTTCTCTTTGAGCTACAAGCAGCACATAGTAGATGTACAAGCAGAAGAATATGAGGAACAATCGCCAAAAAACTTAAAAATTTGCTGTTATAGTAGCTTGTATACTTATGCCAGTGGCATGTTATTTTCTGCTTTTGGGATTTTACAAGTAGAGTATTATAGCTTCACAGGTGGAGGTAGTTAGAATTTTAGTAATAAAAAAATACTAATGGTGGTGATTTGGGTGAATAGCGAACATTCGCCTCATCCGCAGATTTAAAAAAAATATATGGTTTGTGCTCGTCTTTGTAATGTACCTTTATTTTTTTCATGTTTTGTACCAAACCAAGACGATCGTCTTCAGCAGTAATTATAGATGCGCTACCTACCATTACATTTCTCTTTCTTTCACACTATTATGGCATTTTGCCGTCACATGTTACGTAGTTTGGTATTATGTGCATCATGATCGTCTTAACTTTCATGTCCCAAGTAAGTAATTGTTTGTACTTTTAAAAAAATTAAAAGTATTTGATAATGATGTTAAGGCTATTGCAGGTAACACGATATAAGATCTATATTCCCTAAAATAAGATGATTAGATTATATGACGATGATGGTGGTGGTGGTAGTAAAATATTTGATAATTGTTTTATTATTGAAGAAGAGTAGCTGGCAAAGTAAGATACGATAAATTTAATGTCGTAAAAATAAAACCTTCTATATGTTCTACTATAATTTACTCTTTTTATATGATGAGGTAAATCTGCTAAAGCTGACTGTTTTTGTCTTTTCTATGAGAATTCCAAATTTGGTTTTGGGATTTTGTTGAAGAAATTTTGTTGGCATTAAGTGAACGAGTAGATGAATAATCATCATAAATTGATTATTTAATTGCTATTTTAATGCTATTTACTTTTGAAATCCTTAGAAATTCATTTATAATACAAATAGTAGGGTCAAGTGTTTTTAAGGGTACAAAGGATTTTGATTCAATCAAGACCTGATGATAGAGTTTGTATGCCGCTTTCAGAATCCTATTCTTTTATCTTCGTAATTTTATGAAGGACACAGACTTGACCTCTGACATAAAATGTGTTATGCATTCTAATTGTACTTAATCCCTAACACACATATCCCAATTATCCCTGTTGCTTGCATACCAATATTTAAGGTCTAGTTTAACAACACGACGAACAAGTATACTACGTCCATCTGTATTGCTTTTGAAGAAATGAAATCAAAACTTGCATTATATTAATTGCAAATAAATGGCAGGCCACATGATAGATGATAAACGAAAGAACGTTCATCAATAAATGAACAATGCTTTCAGTTTGTTAAGCTTTTTTAAGTAGACCTTTGTTGCATTTCAGAACTGACCGTTGTTGGCCACCTAGCTGAGAACGGACGAAACCAAGAATTAAAACAATTGGCCTTTGTTCATGATTCTCATAAATTAACTCTTTTAACTACCTGTTGGGAGCAGCAGGTTAGCCTGTAGAATACTTGAACTAACTTCAATTTAACTTCAAAACTCATTCTATTCTAACACTAAGCATTTAAATTCATACTTTACATGCATTTCCTACAATAATAGGGTATGTAGGCATATGAACTTTGCTGTTTTTGTGTTTACAATTTACAAGTGTTCACAGTTTTTCTTATCTTGACTGACCATTTCAAATTTTGTTACGAATTCCTTGCATTCCAACATGAAATGTAGATTTAAATGCTAATTTGCGGATGGACATCATAGTAAAAGAGTACAATGTCATTTCATTTTTTATATCTGAAGAATACAATGATGAGAATTCACTAATTAAGTAGAAAATAGTAACTGAAGCGATTTCTAACGAGTCATATTATGTAGCATCAAAAATTTTCACAACAAATTGTTCACAAATGTCTACACATTGTATTCAAATTTGTCTCATATTTCCCCATAATTTACAAATAACATTGAGACTTTTGCACAAATCACGGAAATATATCGAATTGGTAATAACCCCATAACAAAGCTCTCGTGACCCACTTACCACAACTGAAAACCACATTTAAATTAATCAGCCAACCAGCCGAACTCTTTCTCTCTCTCAGGTGTGCATTCACCACAAATAAAAATAAACGAAATAAATCTAACAACAACCCAAGCAGAATACGAAAAAATATGCATATGACTACAGCAATTAAGGTCCGATTTATAAAAAAAATTGCATACTTACACTAACAATATCCTGTATTACAGTTTATGGATACAAATCAAGAAAAAATTTAATGAATTTATGAACCTTAACATCCTTATCAAGCCGGAAATCTCAATTTAAGACTCTGTATTCATATTGAAATACAATCATACGTCATTCCTTCGTACGCATACATGATCACTTACAGTGTAGCAAGTAAAGGTTGATGAGCGAGTATATGACTGATGATGACAGTGGAAAACGCCTCAAGCGACAAAAATAGTATATAACAATTATTATGACAGCAGTTAAACTAATTTATGCAAAAAGTCGCTCACAATAACAATACATTGCATAAATCATTTCACTCTCAGACATTAATTGGGAAAATGTGTCATTACTTCTCTTGCCTTAACATATATATATATATCGTATAAATTGCGTAAATCGAACTTCCCAACTCCCAACAAATTCTTTAACAAAGTATACATCCAAATTTCAAGCGTAAATATCATAACTCCAAACGCAGACCACATTCAACTTGACAAGATCATTTATAATTGCGTGCTTGTGCTCTACTCTTTCTGTCTGTCTAATCATCGTGTCGTGATTGATACTAAAATATTATAGTTACATGATTTGAAACATTTCAACTAATCCAGCACGACGGAAGTAGTGTGCAATATGAACTCTGAAAAACGTGTTTAAATTTTGGGGGTGTCTATTTTTTTGGAAATTTTTCTCTCTTAGGAGCAATCTACCTTTCATATTTCACACTATTCATGTTTCAAAATTAAATTGAGTGATAAATAGAAGTCCATACTACAACAATTGCCATTATAATATAATTATAACTACTTAATTACTCAAAAAATATTAATGTTTGATCCCACATGCCAGCAGAAACTTTGTTGGAGTAAAAGTGATATAAATAATGGGAATGAGATTTCTAGAAGGATAATTGTTTCATCTTTGAAATCAGAAAGTCCTTTGCCTTTAGTTGGCTTTGCGGTTGCATGCAACTTGCTTGAATAGTTTTGCAGAAGAGAGTGAAAACAAGATAAATGCATCTACACTTTAATTTAATAGACTATATTGCACTGGACTGAAGTCTGTGCAAGCTTGCATTTTTGCAGTGATCATAATATTTTTAGACATAAGTCATTGTACATATATCACCACCTTGCTGATATAAACATATTTTGTTATGTTTTCTGATATCAAATAATTGATATTTTAATCTCTACATAATACAGGCCGGCCAGCACTTATCCTCTAAAATGCCAATAATTTCGTGCCGTTAATTTGCCTACAACACAATAATTCATAAATTAGTCATAAAAGTTGGAAGGAAACACGAAATTTTAAAAATAAAAATTATTTACCTACAATTACTATATTTTCGCTTCCTTCCACAACAAATCGTTACACTGACAAGATTCGGCTTAGGCTCTTGTTTAAAATATATTTGTACTTTGAGACATCACTACCATCACGCTACGCTAGTACTAAAAGCTACTCTGCGGACTCCATCCGCTGCCAACAAAAAAACTTCTGATAAGAAAGGAAGAGCCGCTGTTTGTAAAAGATTTTTTTTTGTTTTTTATCAAAAAATATTACAAACTATTATTTTACCGCATCGGATCACTGCTTCTAAAAAAAGTTATCTATCTACTAATATAATTCCCACCTATTAAACCTATAGAACCGTAGCTTAATAGCTTTATACTATTTATACATGCATAGCATAATCATATCGTAACTAACAAGTCATAACTGATAATATGTTCATACAATTTACAGATAAACACATTTATTTTTCAGATAATAAACTATTAATAAAGTTTTGCCTCTATAAATATGTTCTAACTGTGCTTGAACTTTATAACAAAGTACTCTTTCTTACACTTGTACAATCGTGATAAAAACGAGTATTTATTTAAGGATTATACCTACATACCCATTTTATGACGAAGGTGTCAATTATTAAACTTATTAGTAAGTTTGCGTGAGCATTGATAACTTGCACAAGAATACTGGGCTATTTTCTTACAAGATTATATTTATATTTTCAGCACAATAAATTCTGAAAATGCTCATAAATTGCTTGAATAATGTGTAACATTACTTTGCACTTTCTCCCATTTCTGATGAAATGAAGATTTATAAGCATATTTTAATGTGTTTACAAGTACACTTGTTGGTCTACACAGATTATATTATATGCAGCGATCATCTCATATCTCAATGGGGAAATACTCTCAACTGTGTCCAAACAAGGTAGACACTGTAAACACTGTAATTATTGAAGGAGACCACCTGTGAAATGTTCCCAGTTTTTATTGTTAAATTTAATCGTTTTGTTTCGGCTACCACTTACGGTAGTATATTTTTTTAATGCACAGGGGTAGAGTAAATATAGCAGTTAGTGGTAAGAGTAATATCACAAGTGGACTTTTTTAAAAATGGACTTAAGACAAAGACATAAAACATGATTTTTATGTTCAGTTTTTTATCACAAATAATAACTAAGTAAACTGACAAAAACGTCAGATTTTTTATATTGTTTCTCCATTTTCACGTTTGAAATTAACACTTGTATGCAAACACAGGTGTATAATTTAGCAGCAGATTGCGTCAAGAAATAGAATTGTTAAACATGCAATAATGCACCCACGTTTCGAAATTTGTACAGTGAAAATGGAGATGTTCACAGAGGCTAATTCAAAGGACTGTAAATTTAAGTCTTGACAGCCAAAAAAGAGTAATGAATACGGTATTTTAATATTTCCCATCCAAAAAAATAACTTGCTATTTAGTTGTTACTGCTGAGATTATTATACATCAAAAGGATCCTTTTATGTCTTTGTTTGTTATTTGTGGAACAATAACAATACATTATGTGCCATTGGCAAAAAAAATCGTAAAATGTCATAAAATGCAAATCCTGGTTTAATTTAAGCATGTAAATTTTTGCTAAAGTTTGTAAGTAAATCTTATTGACTACACAAAAGAAGATGTAAAATAACATATATATAGTCAATTGTCTATCGTTAAAACTACCAAATAAAAGAATCCTTTCTTTTTGACACCAGTAGAATCAGACAAAGCGAAAAAAAACTGTAAAATCGTTATGATGTAGTTATCTTGCCGTTGACGTTTGTTAAAGAATTTATGGTAATGTGTAGCGAGTTCTGCTGCTACTGCACTTTTCAATTTTGTCAAAAAAACGTCTTTGTGTCTTCATTTTGCATATATGTTTGGGTTGAATGCTCATAATCATGCATGCATGCACCAACGTGCCACCGTAATTGTTGAACAAAGGAACTATCACTTTGATACGACTTGGCATGGTGGAAAATGTATGAAATCAAGGATAAAAAGGGGAAAATGATTTTTACGCCGACGGGGGAACTAATCTGGTGGCTTTCTTAAAATAGAAAAAATACTGACAAGTAAATTATCGCATGGTGGTGTTGACGCAGACATCATATTTTGCGTTTACACTGTCTTGCAACCGTGAAATTTTTGCAAATTCCATCTCTGAATTCGGTCGGTGTTCGCTGAAAAAATACTGATGGGATGACCATGGTCACTTTGAATTCGTAGTTTACAAGCAAACGGTTATCGGTAAACTTTAAAAAAGTAAAAATGGTCTATCACCAAATTCAGCACGGTTAAGGTAAACGTGTCACGCGTGTTCGATCATGTCACATCGACTCACGCCTTAGAGAAATTTAGATTTGAAGACAGGATTCTTAAGGGCATGCATAGGAGTGAACTTCGTACAATATATTGTTTATGACACGAAAAAATAGTGGCACGAAAGTGACACAAAACTAACGAGTAG
>JAQIWN010000500.1:0-32062 GCA_034699025.1 Entomobrya cf. arborea Gr-Col-00668 | reverse complement strand
TTAATCAATAATTAATTCAATCTTCTTTTTTACAAAACTTATTTTAAGATACAATACAATGTTTGTTGTATATACAACTACATGTTCAGGGAAATCCATTGCGATACGACACAAACACGGAATTACAATTGAAATAGTTTTTTATTACATTTACACATTTAAATTAAAATCAGAATCAGAGTTCCAACCCCGTTAGCGAACTATTAGGGTATACATTGATGATGGTGATGTGATGATAAATGAGAAGTTATGCAAACAAATGATTCATTTATTGAAAAGTTTGCTAGAACCCCGAATTCCCTTTTTAACCATTTTCTTTGATGGAGTTTTCTCTATTGCCATTGCCTCTCGGGAGTCTGCCATAACATCATCACCATCTTGATTGTGATTTTTCACGGTCTTCTTCAGATTGGCGATCTGCGGAAAAATAGATGATAGAGTTCAACAAGTTATTTCACTGACATATTATATCTTAAATGCATAATGAAGCTAGGAATGAACTGAATTATGAATGTAATAATTAGTTCACCTCTTGCTCCAAAGCTTCCTTTCGTTGGAGCTTCTGGGATTTCTCATTGTTTGCGCGTTCAATCTGGTTTTGTAAAGCAGCTAACATGTTTTCACAGGCATCACACCACGACTCCAGCGTATTGGTTATCACTGGAATGTCATCTTTTCGGATATCACGACCGATTGCGTTGTCAATCTCGAGGAAACCTCTACTCTGATCCAATTTACCTTGGATAATTTCTAAAAAAGCACACATGTTTTTGTTCATGTTTATCATACAAAAAACAAAAATGTAAAATGGAATGTATGTGATCTTCGTGTTATCTACGTACCAGCGTAAATAGCTTCAATAATTAAATCCTCCAGTTCTCTCACGTTGGATATATCCAGCTCACTTTGAAGAGTTTTGTAAGGGATACACTTCTCCCTCTCTGATAACGTGACGATAGTCAAATACTGAAGTTTTTTCCGTTGTCCATTTGTCAGATCTGGAACAAGATTTTGTGATCTTTTGGCTGCGTAATCCTTAAGAGTTCCGAATGCGAAAATGTTCAACAGTTCCAAATAAGTTGAGTGTTCTCCCGAAAGCTAAACGAATGATTTATGAAAATATTATTCAACTTCATTTTATTTTTCAGTGTTTTCTATAATATATACTACTACTACTGCCTTATTAACTAAAAACTATGAAAAGCTACCTCTTTAATACTTGGCATGTCCAACAATTCGCTGAATACATACAGACCTGGAGTCTCCAGCGCCTGTTTCACCAATTCAGCTGCAGCGGCACCCTTGGCTGACTTAGATAACAGAACAAACTGTTCCATCGGATTGCTTCCACCCTGATGATGCTTATTTTCATTAATCATCTTAATTAAAGATCGAGAGCACTCAAATTTCAAGAGAAATATCTATAAAAATTAATGAAAAAACAAAATGAAATCATTTCCTTTTACTGCATTAATCATAATTCAGAATTTATAACGAATCGAACGATCTATATAATTATTTATAAATATGTACATACCAGCTGACTGATCAATTAATCTTAATCACGTGTTTACTGTTCCAGGTTCCAGTTCCGTCCTGTACGAGAGTCCACCCACCTGATAACCTTTTCCGCCTGGTTTACTACAGTCCTACAGCTGTTAACTTTCAGAGTCTAGTTCATCATACACCACTAATTTTATTTGACTGATGACTTCACTTGAATTTAATTTAAAATCAGTGATTAAAATTGCAAAATTTCTCTTAGTACTCATGAATATCATACACCAAGCGTAAAACAACAAGATATTTTAGTGATTTTGTAATTTTGTAATGAAAACAACCGAAGATTGACACCTTCCGGGCTCATCTGAATTAGGCTTGGGGTGTTGTGATGAAATTTGGTTGTAGATATGTAAATGTACATAGCCAAGTGTTGCAAGGTGCCCCTTTGTTGTTTTTCGTTAGCAAACTTGATCTCTTGCAGTTTTCCGTGATCTTTCGCACAAATTTTCTTACAGCTTGCAATTCCAATCATCTGATCAAATACCCGGTGGAATGCATGTGGAGTGTTGAGTTCGGAGTGTTGCTGAATGATTGATTTGTCATAAGTCGTGCCGTGACAGTTAATTTGGTTATCTGATTCATTATGAGTTAAAATTTATTAAAAAGGTTCCGGAAGTGACGAAAGTAAACATGTTGTCCCGATCTTTACGTAGCAAATTTCGGTGTAGCAGGCGGAGTTTAGCAGTGACATCAAAATCCCTTTCCAGTGAAATTAACACGTTGTTGGGAAGCAGTGGAAATGGAGGGATTCATGCATCCTCTTTATTATCCACCAATTATGCTTCTCGCAGATTCAAATCCAAATTTGCGTATCCTGAAGGAATGACTGATTATGAGAACGATTGGGTGGAGGAGCCAGAGTATCCTACAATTGACCAGGAGACACACCAGTGGAATGCGCACAGGCGACAAAGACTCCAGGATCTTTTGGCCTTGCGTGCAAAGATTACCAATGCTAGTTGTCCAGAAACTAAAAATTTGGAGTGGAATATGCCCAGGTATGATGAGAGACCTACGTCTTGATAAAAATTTAAAATGAACTTAAATCGGGCAGGCGCATTAGATTAATTATGATTTTCTATTTGCAGACAATACGGTTACAAGGTTTTCAATGTGAGCGAGGACTGTTTTGAGTATGATTCGTTGAATGCGTACAAATTTGTTACGAGAACTCATGTTGCATCAAACACTCAACTTCCTAGTCAGTACACTGCACCGGAATTGAATGAAAAGGTGGAATATTTTAAGAATAAACTGCGAGAGCCGTTATTGGACGCCTTAGCATTTGAATTGGATATTGCGTGAGTACTTCATATAATTAATCTTCACAATCGTACCAATTCCAGAGAGCTTTGCCTTACATTTTTTTCTTTGTAAAATATTTTTAAAGGAGGAGCTATGATCAAGACTTTAACGCGCTTCCACAATTGATAGATTTGAAGAGGTCTCAAACTCTGGTGCCTCAACTAAACAGAGTAATTCTATCGGTATTGGGTCAAGAAATGGATTATCTGAAGGACTGTCAGGTGGATGTCAACCCTAACGTGCAAGCATTTTGGAAGATTGGTGGTCAACAACCATCTTCTGCAACCCGGGCGAGAAGGAAAGGTGCCCAGGAAAACAAAGGAATTAACAAAGCTCGTTATACGAAGCCTGATGATCCTGTTGAAGAGTAAATATTACTTATCTTCCGATTTACAATATTTTAAATTATAACTAAATTTTTAAGTTACTTTACTGAGAAAATTGTATTTTTTCTTGGTAGACATATTCAGTACATAGGAAACGCCTTACTACAAGTTCGCTGTGAAGATCCTCCAGAAAACTTTGTTCATCCGTCCGACCCACTTTGTCAAAGATCCCAAGACACGTCTTCTGACACATTTCCTCATTTTCTTCAAGCTTATGGATTCAGACGTCCAGACGACTGTCGTTTTGCTAGTATCATTCCTGGTCACTGGAGTGGGGATGTGCATCGGTGTAACTTGGTAGCTTTCCATCCCCGAAGTCATCTATTTGAACCAAATAGAGCTACTAGTCAATATTGGTCGGCCCCAGAGGAACAGGAGGAATCACTTCTCAGTCAAGCTATGTTGGTTTCCTTTGGACGATTGCTGAGTCAAGCTTTTTTTCATGGATTTGACCAGTTTGTGGATTTGGATTACCCCTTTTCAACGCAAACTATTATTACAAATGGCGTAGATTGGTCATTCTTCGCTTATCAACTGAATACCATGAAATTAGACCGTAAGTTTAATCTCTCAGTATAACTATTTACCAGTTTTTTTAAAATATGTAAATCGTTTTTGAAAACTTGTGATTGCATTTTTGAAAATTCAGAACTTTCACTGGCGAAAAATCAAAAGCAAAACCTTATCTGGGGAACCCAGACAGAGTCCATTTTCGACAAAGAGAAAAAGGGGGAACTGAATGACACGGTAATTTCCAACCTTCTCCGCTTCTATCTCAACCCTCCCCAACCAATTCAAGCCGAAAATCCAACCCCTTATCTTGGCCGACGTTTTCAAGACTGGGAGGACGAATTTGAGAGGGCTGTCATCTTTTACAATTTCCGTAATATGGTTTGCCAGCGTATTTACCGGACTGACACAATGATTAGCCAACGCCCTCCTGAAACTTATGAATACGAGAAAATTTACAAGGTGTATCATAACGCAATGCCATTGGATAAGCGTCTGAAACACTTTGAATTCCCATCTGGCTTTCCTGGAAGTGATCCATGGAATGAACCCTTCAGGCTTAGGAATCCTCTGTTTATTTCGAAGGGTATAAAACGACTTGTTGAAGAAGTTGAAGAGAAAAAGGAAAAAGCAGCTGCAGAGGCTGCAAAAATTGCGGAAGCAGCAAAATATGGAGTGAAGCCAAGACCATCAAGGAAGAAATAATTTAAATAGATCATTAATTTACCTTATACCTAATTACTTGTTATATTAATGGACTGTTTTTGTAGCAAAAAAAATATACATATTAGTAAACTAGTATCAACTATCATGGAATGACTCAGTACAGCCACATTCCACATTCATTTCAGTCCAGTTTTTACGATTCATGATGAGATGACTAATTAAGTAAATATACATCACAGAGGAGCCCAAAGTTAGCACGATGATATTAAGATGCCAGAATTCCGTTGAAGCCATGCAGCTCCTTCTAACAAAAGGATTGTGTATTAAGCCTTTCCTGAAGCCAATCCAAGCGGCAAGCCCTGAACAGCCAAATTTTTTCCCTCAGTATATTATCCTACCTGTGTATTTCGTAGTTTATAGCATTTTGCCTTGTTCAACTCCTTCAACCTATCTTACAATGCATTAATATTATTTTGGTGGATAAACTTCTGTGAAAAATGCAAAAATTGTTGTTGATGTGGTATACCCGTACCCGTATAGCATTGGTATATATTGGCATGCTTTGAAGTAAATACTTTACGTTTTACCTCAGTGTAAAGCAAAACATTATTAAACTTTTTATCTAGAGCATTTTTATTGTATAATTTACAATGTAATTAAAAATTGCATTCAAAAATTAAAAGCCATACTATACTGGTATTATTAATGCTTCACTTAAGGTGACGTAGCATTTTGTATGATTATACCTCCAGTTGGATTAATTATTGTAAATAGACAAGAAAAAAGTGACAAGTTGTACTGAAAAATTACAAACCGCGATTTTCTAGGTATATATTGGAGCACTGATATCCGTTTCCAAATAAAAATGAAAACACGGTGCATTTAAAACACAAATGAGCGGTTTGAAACCAAAAACCACTAACACTAAAGCACCATTTAAGTATTCGTTAGAAATCACAGTAATGATCTCACGTTCAAAAAGGCGGTGGAAAGATAAGACCAATTAACTTTGAAAATTGGCTAACTGACACGACACTGCGAAGCCGCAGATTTACCAGAGAGAGCGAGAGGTCAACTAAGTGTCAACCAATAATCGTCACCTGGGTCGTTAGCCGTTGAGTTTGTCCAAATGTGCTGTAACTGTAAATAAGGTATTTACAGATGCCCAATGACGAAAGTCACCATTCCATACAGAAGAAGACCTTGTCTAGTTATGCAGTAGGTAGACATGCTTACTAATCCATCAACATCTTCTACCTCTGTATCGTCTTCTTCTTTGGTTGAGGCATCATCCTTGTCATCTCCGTCGTCCACTGCAGCACCACCAACTCCGGTAGGGAACGCGACCCCCAATCGCCAGAACTCGACTAAACCGAAAACTCCAGCAAAAAGGTAAAACTAAACTTAATCACACTACTAAAATGTCACGTCTCATTCATGTCAAGTCAATATTCTAAAAATACAATCTTTGTCTTAATTGCCTCATTAATTTTAGGAGGAAGAAAGATAATACAGACGTTGAACTAGTGGTCCCTATTGCGGTTGAGAGCAGTTCTGCCGTTGTAAATGATAACAGCAAAAAGCGAAGTCGAAAACAGAAGATTGACACGTTCCGGAATGAGTACGATGTACCCATTTTAGAGGGGCTGTCAGCGTCAGATAAATCAGCTAAACGGAAGAAAGGTGGACGAAAAAGTAGCAGCGATAATAATGTAAGCAAATCTCCTCGTGTGAAGAAGGAAGGTGTTAACGTGAAGAAAAACAATGTAACTAAAAGTAAAAGTAGTACTGCTACTGCTAGTGCGTCGTCTCAATTATCCAAAAAGTCTAAGAAAGGCAAATCTGCTAAAACTGCAACTTCATCAGCGAGTACAGCCGCTTCTAGCACTCCTTCAGATGATAGTGTTGTAAGTTATGGCCCTCAAAGCAAGATTGTTTTGAAGAAAAGCGAGTTTATTGATCCGAACTTGTCATTTACAATATTTTCGGATTTGACACGGGGCCTTGGAGCTATTGGACCATCGCAAGTAATTCTTGCCGTTGAGTCGACAAGGGAGCCTGGAAGTAAAGAAGCTTTCTTTAAAGACTTGAGTGACAGTGATAGCAAATCTGCGAAGAAGCCAATTGTTGGACAGTTTCAGTTATTTGATTTACTCTTATCAGTTCCCCATTTTCTGCCTCTGACAAGTGTTTACAGTTCGGGGGAGCCTTTTGCAAGAATTTTGAGATATAGTGCTTTGGAACAATATACTAACGGGGTTTTAGGTAAAAATCAAGTGTCAACATTTCGGTTTTATGGGCCGCGGTATGAGAAGCAGGTGCCAGCGTTGCCTGCAGCTCAAGAGAAAGCCGTTTCGGTAACCGCAGCAAGAGATCCGAACGCGTACCTGGATTCCGTGTTGATAATCAAGCATCCTATTCTTGGATTTTATTCGAGGAAACTTGTCAGTTTAAAATTTGTCGTACTCAAGAGTAAGTTGATAAGAATAATTAATAATAATTTAAATTTTTTATTGAGTTAATCTGGAATTTAATTTTGCTATTTTGTATGAAATCATTGCAGAGGTTGGCTTAGACAGCTGCGTTGTGGGACATTTGAAGGCCAAGGTGGTACAGTTACGACGCTCCGCAGACCTGAAAAACATAGAGATCTATGTGGATGAGAGTCGTGTTCCCGAGGCAGCTTCAGATGTGAGTGCGATGAACCAGCAGAACATTCAACCAGTTATACAGACACCTTCGGGACTAGTGCCAGTGATAACAAGAACAGCCTATCAACCTCAGCAGGAGTACACCATTCAGCCCCAACAGGAACTAGCTGAAACTCAATTTCAATATGTCCACTACCAATACCAGACGGCTACAGACCTTGTCCAGGAATTAAGTAGTAATAGTGTTAGTGGTTCTAATAACTATATTTTAAGTTTGGACAATTCAGGTTTACTTTTTGATGGCGCACCAACATTTAGAGATGAGTCTGGAGCACAAGTTTTAATTCTTAGCTCTAGTGGGGATGAGTTACCTTCTAATTATGTTCAACAACAGCCTGCTCAGCAACAACAAATTATTCACCAGTTGCAAGATCATGGAAGTTATTATCCTGGTCAAGAACAGTCTGTTATAATTCAGCAACATCCTCAACAGCAAAGCTCACAACTTCAACAACAACAGACTTACACAATACAGCAACAGCAAGCTCAACAACAACATCAATCGCTTATTCAATTTCAGCCTCCGCAACAACCGAAAGAAGTTACAAGACAGTTAATCTACTTACCTGGAACAAATTGTCCTATTGAGGTCCAGTTCATTCCTCCTGAACCAAGTCAACAAGAAGATTCTAACAGGCACTACAACCAACAGGGACAGCAGATTCAACTACAAGTTCAGGCACCACAACAGTACCGACCTGGACAGCAGCTTGTTGTACAACAGAATCAGTTTCAAATTCAGCAACAGCAACAAGCTATTCAGCAGCATGTGATTAATTCACAGGGTCAAGTTGTGCGACAACAGCAATTCATTCAGCAAAATAATACAACTCCAGCGTCTTCTGCGCAGAGTTTCCAGTATCGGGCCACAACCCCGCAACAATCCCAGCAAATTGTACATCATACATCACAACAACAGCATCATCAAATCCCAGCTCCAGTTTCAAATCAGTCGGTGGCTATTCAACAAGGTCACCAAGTTCATCCCGGAAATCAAGTGAGCACAATTCAAGCTCTACCGTCCTCTTCACAACAAGTAAGATTTCAGTCTTCTCAGCAACAAGGACTTACGCATACTCAACAACTTCAGCAGGCACAAGTAGTGCAACAAGTGCCGAGACCACAGTTAATTCAACAAACGGTACCACAGGCTCAGCAGTCTCCCCAAAAAGCTGCCCCAGCACCACCACAAGCTTATCAGCAGCAGCAACGCCCACAACAGTATCAACAGCAGTTTCCTCAAGGTGGAACTCCTTACATTCCACCAGCAACTACTCCTCAGTCAACTGCTCCCATTAATACAGCATCCCCCTCAACAAAACAGAAGGGAACCAAAACCAAACAACCAAAAGGATCCCCGAAGAAAAACGCCAAAGGTGGAAATCTTAATCAAGCTTCAACCAATCTCGATGACCAATATCTATCCCCTCAACAATTAGAACAGTTACGTCAGAGGGAACATAAAGGTTTAGCTTATCAACCACAACAGCCGGCCCCAACACCACCAGTTCCACCTCAGCAGAGCTTTCCACCCGCAACTCCACCTACATCTTATCCTGCACCACCTCAGGGGGGAGCTCGCTTGCCATCCCCAGCGGCAAGACCAAAAGGTCGTGGACCACGTCCACCAGCCCCGCCGCCACCTATAATATCATCTACAGCAGCGTCACTTGCACGCTTACCATCTGTCTCATCTGGTACATCTGCTAGACTCCCATTGGCGCCAAATTCCCACACTACATCTACAACCTCATCTGCATTGTCTGTCGTACCTAAACCAGTCAAGAAAACATTTTATGTGGTCAATCCCAACAGCAATACTACATCTTCACCCACTGCTTCATCAGGACCTGGAAATGCAGTAACAACACATGTGCCCATTGTAAAGACGAAACCCGGATATCTTGCATTGTGTCCACATTGTGGCGTTGGAAATATCAACATTGTGCGGTGTCAAAGGTGCAAGGTAGAATTCCCTGCTGATGTGAAACTCATTCAAGACGAGTGGAAGGTTAATAGGGCTGGCGCTGTAGTGGCTGTTGCATCGAAGACAGGCTCTCCTAGAACAACCACTCCAAGCCCCCCAACAACTAGTGATAATAATAAAAACAGTAAGGTCTCTGTGACCTCATCATCAGCTGCAAACAGTGCGAATAATAAAGTGTCTGCGAAGACTTCAGCTGCAGGCAAAAAGATAGTGTTGGTAAACAAACCAAACATTCTAGAAAGTTCTACAGTTATTGGTAAAACTGTTGTGACTCCTGGAACGGTCCAAGTAAGAATTCAGCCGGATGGTGGTAGTGCCGTTACTATTACAAATAGCGGTACATCAGTCGTTCAGACTAAGATAACCACACCGGTCACCAAACCCCCTGTGAGGAAAAGACCAACACAGAGGAAGAAGCTTGAGTGCATTACCTTATCATCTGACGACGAAGAGCCTGAACCAAAGGTCTCTAAACAAGAAGAGAAGCCAAGTACATCTACGACAACAGCGTCAAATACAAGTGCTCCTTCAACTGCGACAACATCTACCGCTGCTGCCACTACTGCTTCGAGTACCACCTCAGCAGCAGCAACAGTGACTGCTACATCTGCTGTGACTTCTAATGCTACAAGTACATCAGGCGTTGCTGGTGGTTCACAGTCTCAGACAGAAAGTTCTAATCAGGTGCCTTCTGACAAGAAAGGCGTTGTTGAAGTAGCTTCTTCAGCAACTTCACCGCCTGTTGAAGCCGCTATGTCGAAAAAGAAGGGCATTCAAATTAACTTAACACCTCAGCAGGACCAGCCGCCTCCAAAACAAGAAACTTCACTAGATCCCAGCGAAGGTAAGTCTTTTATGTGTACAAATTGTACTTACATAGTATTAACATGTTTTGCCCTACATTAACAAATGACTGGCTGAAATATTAAATGATGTTTTTGATTTTGTTGCAGTTTACGAAAAAATTGATTTGGAAATGAGCGAAGTTGGCAACAGATTTCAGTATACCCAGTTAGAATGCAGATCCATTCGTGTGGGATCGTACAAAGTTACTACTTCGGACGTCGGCCACAAAATAGCTCTCCAGTGTACGGAATTGGGATTCAAGCTGACATTACCTTGTGCAAATTTTAGTACGTATTTCATTCATCAATCATTTTGTATTTTAATCAGGAGGAAAAACGAATTAAGAAACTTAGTAAAACGCAAAACCTTTTTGTATATATTCTTTGTAGGAAGAAAAATTGCAAAACTTTGCATACCAATTGACTCCATCATTGAAATGAAGGCATGCTTCAGTAAGCGCCTTACAGTGTTTTTCATTACCACTGGACCAAAGTATGCTGTCTGGATTAGACAAAATCTGGGAATGGACGGTACAGCAGGCAACGAATCAAGCAACTTCTACTGTCCACTTAACGGTCTACCTTGTCAGAGGGCTATCACAATTTTGGGAGAAGAAGATCTTTCTGAGGCTGATGTTGGCATTGTGAGGAAAATGTTCAAGGACGTCTTAATTGAACTTGACTCCCAACAGGCTAATGACTTATTAATGAAAATGAGTCCGCAAGCGTATAAATGCAGTATTGGAATGAATCCAGATAATTCACCTCCTGAGTCGGCGGGCAGTCCAGCTGATCGAAGAATGTCGTTACCTGCTGCGCCTGGTTCGTCAGTCTCCACAGTTAGTCAAGCCACTACTGTGTTAGTTAATAGTTCCCGTGAGCAGTCAACTCCAACAATAAATAGTAGTGCTGGAAGTAGCGCAAACGCTGATCAGGATCCCGACAAGTAATTATTGTTTTTTTGTGTAATTTCGGTTGTATTAATTTTAAATGCTTACAAATTTATTTATATTGTTCAGGGTTGTTCTATCGTACGAAGGACCAAGTAGCAACAAGGTCGCGATTTCTCCTAATGACATCAAGGGCTTAGGATATTCCCAGTTTTTGAATGATCAAATTATCGACTTCTGGTTGGCTGTCATTCAAATGGAAATGTTAACTGCTGAGGATAAACAGAAAACGTTCGTTTTTGACAGCTTCTTTTATAAAAAGCTAACTGAGAAAATCAAAAGGAGACAAGAGGAGGATGGGAACATGACGGCTGGAGAGCGAAGACATGCTAGGGTTAAAAAACGAACGAAGAATGTAGACATATTTTCTAAAGACTTTCTAATTGTTCCTATTAATGAAAAGTAAGATTTTAATCTCAATAACATAGAGAAAAGTATGCCAGGTTATGTATTCTTTAATAAGTTTGCTAAATGTTCGTCTTGTTTCTATACTTTCAGTTATCATTGGTTTATCGCCATAATATGCTTTCCGGGGCTGGAAGGTTATCATGATTACAACAGTTTAGAAGCTTTACCAAATTACAAACGTCCTAGACCCACGAATAACAGTAAAAAATCAAGTGCGAGTGGGAGTAACAACAATAAGAAACCGATAGTCTATAATCAGCCAAAAAGTGAGACAACATCATCTTATAGTAGTAGGGATGAAGCACCTGAGGATTCCGAGGAAATGGATCAAAGTGAGTTATTTATACGAAATGAATAAGATGGAATGAGAAGGTGAAAAGAAACGTAGTAATTTTTAATAAATTAACTATTATAGTGTCATCGCCAGATACTCCGGGAACAGATGGGTCAGAGCCAAAATCTCAAGGGAAGACTGAATCTGGAGGAGAGTCAAGTAATGAAAAGGGTTCTACCCCGAGTGGTGGCGTGAAACGAAAGTCTGAATTCGGCCAAGCCGTCAAACATCCGTGCATTCTCATATTCGACTCGTTAGCTGGTGACGCTCGAGGGAAAATTTATTCAACGTTGAGGGAGTACCTGAGAATCGAGTACAAAGTAAGTTGTATTCTTTCATTTGACTTCATTCAGATTGTTTTTGAAAGTCCGTCATTTCTTATGTATTTTTTCCCATTTTACTTAATTCAGACAAAGAAAAATGCTGAACGTACGTTTGACAAGAATGCCATGCCAGGAATAATGCCAAAAGTGCCCCAACAACCAAATTTCAGTGACTGTGGCTTGTTCCTTCTGCAGTATGTTGAAAGTTTCTTCAAAGATCCTATCCAAAACTACAATCCCCAAGACATAAATCTAAAGAACTGGTTTACTCCTGCTTCAATTGCCCAAAACAAGCGTCGGGAAATTTACAATTTCATCTTGAACAAAGTCAAGGAAAAATCACCTAACAATGTGTACCGTATTCCTGAAGTTAACTTTGAACCAGATGAGAATGATCTCATGAACGAAGAAGAAATGTTTCACCCAAACACTTCAGACTATGAGGATAGTGATAGTGATGAGGATTCTGAGGACGATTCAGATGAAAATTCGTTTAAACCAAAAACTTCAAGGCAACCGAGTAATAACAGGCAACCAAGCACTAGTAGCAGCAGTAGCAGCAACAAGAAAGGCTCTGACAGTGATGACCACAATTACGCAACGACTCCTCCTAAGCCCGGATCAACGCCTACGGTACCGCAGGTGGCCAGTACAAATACGGTAGTTGTAGCCATTACACCGTTACCGGCACCCAGTGATACCACGCTGAATAAAAATACATAGAAATATAAAATTGAGTAATTTTAAGAATAAGAATTACTTTTAATTTTATGTAAGTAATCTACTTGATAAATTGTTTTAGTAATTGTAAACAGATTTATATATATCATATATATGCATGTTACATTATATATTACCGATTCTCACTTTGATTGTAATATGTAAGTTTACGATGTAAGGTATTTTCAATCATCATGAGCATAAATTTCTTCATTTCAAATGTCAGATTGCAATGGACATATTATGCTATAATTGTAGTATTCTACAGTAATTGTAGTCTTAATTTAAGTATACTACATATGACATTGTCTACGTATTGTAATTTCACATTTACTTAGTAGGGAGCTATTTGTGCCTCGGGTACTACGACCTTTAGATGAATGTATGTAAAAAGGAAGATTATGTATTTACCCCATAGAGATTTACGTAAAATTAAGTCCTTTGGTAATGTCCTGGAAGACAGTAAGCTTGTGAGATGGATGATTGCAACTAATGTTGTTTGATTATTGAAGTATGTTATGCTGAATGTTAATATTTAGAGGAAAAGAAAGAAAATAAAGTGATTTTTACAAACTATTGTTTTATGATAATTTTTGTGTGAATTTTGTAGTTTCTTATTTCCAAATCGCAATCATGCCAATGCCAAGTGTCACAAAATTATGGACGTGGTTATTCGGAAAGCAGTTGACACCTCAGGAAACTATTCGCCGTAATCAACGTCTCATTAACAAAGCAGTACGAAATGTGGAACGAGAACGGTATAATTTGGACAAACAAGAACAAAAGCAAATTCTAGAGATTAAGAGAATGGCTCAGAAAAATCAGCCAGAGGTTGTTCGTTCCATGGCTAATGACTTGGTGAGGCTAAGGCGGCATATAAAAAAGCTACTTAAAATGAAGCAGAATTTGCAAGGTGTGTCAATTCAACTACAAACGCTGGAGTCACAGCAAAGCATTAGTAGAGCAGTGTTTCATGCGACGATGGTCCTAAGAGCAATGAATAAGCAGATGAATATGCCTAAAATGCAGGCAGTGCTGAAAGAATTTGAAAAACAGTCAGAGGTTATGGAAATTAAAGAAGATATGATAAATGAAACGATGGATGATGTTACTGGATTTGAGGAGGATGGAGAGGAAAGGTATAAATAGACAGCAACAAAGAACATTAAATTATTTCATGAAAATGATGTATGTATACCTTTTTTACTTTCTCTTCCCAGTGATGAAATAGTATCACAAATTCTTGATGAGTTGGGCATACAAATAACACAGCAGTTACCTGAAGCGCCACTTGACTCAAAAACTGCAAAGGGGAAACTTAAGCAAGCTGCGGAAGTGATTTCAGGACAAGACCAATCTAACTCTATAGATGATGAACTATTGGCCAGATTAGAAAATTTGCGACGAAAGTAGACTTCGAAAATGCTTCTTTCTCCACTACATAATATCGATTAAAATTTTGGTTTTTACTGTTTTTATTTTACTTCAGATTATTTTTCTTATCATCACAAAACCATTTGGCATACAGAATACAGAGGGAGAAATGAAGTAGAATGTTAAAGTTTGAAATAAATTCATCATTTTCATGTTTTCTTGAGAGTATAAATATTATTCATTTTAAAAATAGAACATTCGATCATGCTTTTTTATGTCGAAGGAACAGGGATACCATATTTGGCCAGCACTTTTTTCTCCGATACATTTAAATGGTTACAAAACTCAGGATAATATATTTGAGCGCTAAATAGTTGAAGAAGTTCCTTGAGGTGCCCTTCCAAATCCAAATTGTATAGTGGGTCGTTAATCACATCTTGATCATCCGCATTCAGTCCACTCTCATCGTCAAAATAAAGATCTTCTCCTGGAATTCCTAGACCACCTCGCTGTGGACTATTCTCCTTATTTTCATCATTTTCAGAACCACTCTCATCATCATCATCCTCACAATCTGTTAACTCATCGGTGTGTTCCAATGCACTGAATCCAAGTTCATTGATTAGCAATTTGAAAATCTTTACGAGCAAAGGTACCTCTGTCCACTGCTCTTGTTGTTTTTTGCTTCGTGTCATTATACGACTTCCCTCCGCAGCACAGATGAGATCCCCTTTTACCTGTATGTTTGCCAGTCTTGGATCAGTCACTTGAACTCCATGAAGAAGTAATTTGCTCAAAGCCACGTAACTCACTTTTCGGTCAAACTGACCAAAAAATGCTTGCTGACGAGAGACCCACTCAGTCATCACGAAATGCAAAGCAGACTGACCGGTAGGTCCTGGTACACTAGCCAGAAAATTAAGAGCTGCCTCCATATTACTATTGAAAAGATGTGCGTAGACCATTATCAAGCTTTGGATAACACTCAGGGTATCCGCAGAACGGAGCTTGGAGAGGACGGCCCGCAGGAGAAGTTCCAATTGATCACCAAGTCTATCACCAGTTTTACAGATAAGTGTGGTAATTAGTTTTCCGACAAGGGTTGCAGAAAATTCAGAGGTATGAGGATCCAGCAGTCGACAAGCTACTTGAACCACGTAGCCAAGCCCGAATCCACCATTGGCATCCCGATACTCGCTAACTTGAACGGGGGCAACTGCTACAAAGGCACGGAGGCATTCTCCACCATTTTGGAGAACGGTATGGTCATCATTGTTCATGATACAGTTGATTACAGCGGGAAAGGCGTCATTTATTAAGATAGGGTTAAAGGACGCTTTGGAAGCACGAAGAATCACAGTCAATAAGTCTAATCCGACACCCTGAGGTCCCCCTACAAAACCAGGTGAAACATTCACACCTTAACACGGATTAATCGCTGCTAATTACTAAATAGATAGGAATAAGAGGCCTTGATATTAATATGTTTATTAGACTGAACTTACCCATATCCTCATTTCTGGTATTCAAAACAGATACGATTGTTGGAGTGAACCTCTGTTGAACTTCCGCCACACACTTCGGATTCTCACACAGTATTTTAATTATATCTTCAATTATCGGGCAAATCACCGGGTCTGCATTGAAACGAACAAAGCACGCGATACTAAGAGTGGTCATTTTTGATCCAACTAAAGCTGTTAGGTTTTCATCCAGGCGGAGCACAGATTCCAGACATTCCAATGCCAATGCGAGAATTTCCACAGAGCTACCCGTAGTTCCAAAGGTGACCAAGCAGTCTATAATGTTTGGTAAAACTTGGAGAAGCACCTTTCGTATGTGTTCATTATCCTTTGAATGGTCCACAAAATTGGAGACGGCCTTGATGGCTAATATCTTCAAAATTATACTTTTATCAGGTTGAAGGCACTCTGTAGCCCCACGAACAAAGTTTTCTGCCAACGGGGGCTGAATCATGTTACAGAAAATGCTTCCCAGTACAAGACACCGCCCAACGAGTAGAACATCACTAGAAGATAGCCCAGGAATAACAACATTCTGTACAAATCCGTGGATATCGAAACAGTCTCCGGAAATGGTAAGGGATGCAGGTCTGCTAACTTTTGGTCCAAGTGATGACACGGCAAAGAGACAGGCCTCTTGAAGTCTCCAATCATTACTTGTGCTTAGATGTTTATTCACTGCTTGACCCAGGGCAGCCATGCTCTCCTTTTCAAATTCATCACAGACAAGTGTGAGCAGATCATTAGCGCAAGTGCGAAGTGTATAAGCTACGCTATCTTCATCTTCGTCAGTTACAAAAACGGATGGGCTTGCATTCCACGTTTCCACCCGTTCCTGGGGCACTTGCATGTAAAATATAGTGAAGTAGATTAGGTCAGGGAGTGTGCTTTGCAACATATTTTTCGAAACGCTGGGAGTTTCCACGAGAGTTTGAACAAGTTCAAAGATGGCATATATGACGCCTTGTATTCCACAGGATTCTCCGTCAGAGTCTACATCTGGGTCGTCGTCTTCTGCGCCCAAATAAATTTCACGGAATTGTTGAGTACTGGAGATAAGAATGTTCCAAGCTGGTTGCAGAATATGACTAAAGAAGGGTGCCATTTTCTTGCTAAACAGACGAATAAGCATGGAGATGCTTTTTATCACGTCTTTCTTCAAAACGTATATTGGATTTGGTGAAGCGTCCGACAAAATGGTGATAAAGGCATTCATGTAATCAGGCAGAACTGGATCAAGGAGCTGAGATGGAATTTGCTTATTTACTTGAGCCAAATTTGCTATCATTCTGACGCAGGTCCTTTTAAAAAATAATTTACATAATATTTAGTCAACCATCATATCATTCTACTTAAATACTGTTTAAAGTTTTGAAGAGTTACCTAAATATTTGTGCAGCCCTTGCTCTGGTGTATACGGAATACCTTTCGCCGTCCTTAATTATCCGACACATTTCTGGCAGAATACGAGGAGCAAAATGAACCATGTGCTCGTCACTAAATTCGGTTGTAAATTCAGTCATTACCCGCATGGCTCCTTGAACTCCCTGAAAATTATACGGACATCAAGTAAATTACATCTAAAGCTCATAATTATTTTTTTTAAATCAAACCAAATTAATTTGCGATTCTTACTTCTTCCAACTGTAGCATCTTCATTAAGGTGTCAAACAACGCCGGCCATTGCTCTGGCCAGTCCCAATGAGCTATAGACGAAATGATAGCAGCGATAGAATTGCGGATTTTGCTTTCAGGGTAGGCCAATCCCATTGGAGCCAATTCTCGTAACGTCGCCTTCACTTGATCACTGGGCTCTGGTGGTACAAATCTGCAGAATGATCAATTGTTTCCCATTAATTAAACACATAATTTAAAAGACTAATGACTCTAATCCTAGCAAAGCTAACTTCCCATACTTCTCTGCAATAGATGTCCAGTGATTATCCACATACTGACGAAGGACAACACTGGCCAGTTGTCTTAACGGTGGCGACAAGACTCCTTCCCCCTGTGCCAATACTATTTCCATCAAGATCAAAGGATACTGCTCGGTAACCTCCAAAGCCTTCAACCTTTCCTCAGCTGCTTTTCGAACACCGGCCTCCGGAGACAAGCTACCGTGTAGCGACTCCACGAGTGCTTCTTTAACTGAAGCTGACATTTTGTCTCGCCTTCGCTATTCTCGATTACTGATTAATTACTCTTTGGCTCTGACAGGTCACCCACTACTCACTAACCAATTCACTTCAGTTTCAAAGAATATTCAAATACACTTTTTTTTATGTAAAAGTACGCGTACGGCTTTATAAATGCAAACAACTGACAGAGTACCTTTTCACATTTTAGTTGGAAATTGAACACCCTGAGCTAGAAGAATCAGAATCAATTAAATGAAAGCAGTTTTTGACACCACCCGAACTTTGATTACCTCCTTCCTTCTTTCATGCAATGTGGATCAATGGATTTTTTGTAGATTTTGTCCATACACTCATCTTTACAAACTTTTCTAGTCTATTTTCTGTGTTCTGTGTGTCTGTCCACTTGCCACTCGTTTTGTTTGAACGAGACTCATGTGTGTGACATCACAGTGATCTCTTTCTGGGGCATCTGGAAACATAAAATTGGATCACAAAATGTTTACCGAGTACCGAATCCAACCCTTCTGCGAATAAATGTAGTCGAGTTGCGTATTTGCACTACTAGTCGGCAAACGAGAAACGGAATCCTTATAACTGTTACTGTTCACTGTTACATTTATCAGCTATTTGACATCAAAACCAAAATCTTGAAGTAGTTCTTTTTTGATAAACGGCCATTTATAATTCAAAACATCTATACATGAATTTTAATGACTACTTGAATGTGAACAAAAGTTCACCAAAAGAGTAAAAATGACGACGGCAAGTAATGGGATTCGATTCTAGTAGTTTACTGATTTACTTTTTAGCTTTCTCTGTCACTTCGCTTCGCATGTCCACTGCAGTTGCAGTATAGCACGTGCTCCAAATGAAATTAAAGCCGGTAACAACATAATGCTTTGATATGCCCGTGACATGATGACAAGACAAGCAAGCTGATGATCTGTTGATGAATGATATGATATGAACTGAGCTGAATGTCATGAACACAAGAAAGTAAATTACAAGCTCTGAAGGAAAGGTGGGTGAAAGAAAGTGAATTTGTAAACCAGTCAGATCCCAGAAAAGCCGATTAAGGTACTGCCTCAAACATGGAGTCCACGGCCGCGGCGGCCGTTCAGGGAAAAAGCAAACGAAAAAGGCAACAAAGACAAAAAGAAGCATCAACAAAGAAGGTTGAAGGGGAAAGTGAACAAACAAAAGAAGAAAGCTTTTCAATATCTCCTTTACTACTAGTCCCAGCATCAACTGGAGCCGCTGCCTTCAATTACCAAAATCTAATCTTTGTCACTGCTGTCATTTTCGGTGAGCAAAATAAACAGCAAAGTTAAAATAAGACAGGAGGTATAAAAAAAAGTTTAAATTAATTCTTGATTTATCTGGATAATTAACTGTTTACTAAAAGTTACACCATAACATTACACAAAATGTAGTTACAAGCTCAAAAATAAACCATGAAATTGAGAAATGTCAACAAATTAAGGAAACTCCATTGAATTTTCATTACAAAATTACTTCATTACTTTTCATTTCACAAATAAGATGACCATGATTAAACTGTCAAGCATCATTAAGCTGAGAGATAGTATAGCTATATCATTATATGTAATCTGTTGGAAAGAGCTCTGCAATATATTAATTTATCTAACGAAATTTTGAGTACTGAGTCACTGAGGTAAATACATGATTAAAATATAATGATTTATGATTACCACACCTGTATTGTTAGCATAATTCCACTACACTTTTCCACTGCAGCATTTTCGTTTGCACACGGTGAAAAGGAATGTTATTGTTTGCATTGCGTTTTGTGGCACAGATCTTTTAAATCGATCACAAATAGTGAAAATTATTTGAATTGGAAGCGTAACTGACAGGTAGATAACACGCGAGAAAATTATATAGAAAAAAGCTGGTCATGGTTGAAATAAGGCCGGTTTTTTTTACAATAATGATGTTTTTCAACGGACTTGCACAAGTGAATATATCAAATATACATAATACATAAGATAACATTGAACATAAGCTAAAGTCAATCATGATAAAGTTCTTTTGACAGATGAGATGATATTTTATGACACAAAGCTTGTGATCTTGCGTAATGTTAGGAAGAATGGTAATTAGTGATGCTTACTTAAAATCCAAAAAAAAAAAAAAATGGTGCATAAAATGGCTGGACCGAAGGGAAAATTTTCGTAGTACTCATCTTTTTCTCTTTCTAGTCACCTAATTTAATTTACTATAAAGACCAACTGTGCTCAGATTTAAATAAAAACAGAAATGAAATCTACAGGTTAATTATTTTAGAATTTTTTTATTCTAAGCCAACTCACTACTTAAGTTATTATAGCTAACAATGATTTTTTTCTTTCCTTTTATTTTTCAGCAATTATTGCTGTGCTTTTGGGGATATGTTTATCCCTACAAAGCGCAAACGGCCGATCGGCTGAACCCCACAACACTGGAGTTTTTAGTCTTTTGCCCCAAAACAATGAAGATAATGCCCTTGATATTATGGTCAGGGATAGTCTAAATGGTAAATTACAATTTCAAAGAAATATAATTACTAAGTATTGTATAATAATCATAACTGCAGTTAAGTTAATGGGTCTTTATGAACTGTAAAAAGTTGTTCGTGCCGTTGGCAAGCTCGGTCTCTCCCTTCCCGGCGCCGTTGGTCAGTGGTCTTACTGTAATTCTGAACAATCTTGTGTTGAATGGGGAGACTTTGCCCGTGTGGAGCTCAAGGAAGGCTCTGCCCCAGGATGCGGTCGGGTAGAATGGTCTACTGCTTTTGCCAGCGAAATTGAAGACTGTTACGAAATGCAGGACGGTATCCACTGGTATGGTGGTGGAGAGACGCACACTCAAACATGGCCCATTGAAAATAACCGTCGTGCACTTTCTCCTTATATCACTGGAGATTTTCTCCAAAGTGCTGACTATTTTTATGGAGGTGTCGTAGAAAACTATTGGCTTCTTTCCAATGGAGCAGCAGTTGTCGTTGAACCGACCACTCCTCTTTTCCTTTCTGTGAACGACACCAGACGGCCCAATAGAGTATGCTTTGTTGCCAAGAACAAAGTCCCTTTCGAAATTAGGGAGGTTCTCAAAATGAACTATGAATGGTGCCTTGGACAAAATCTCAAGGAAGCACATCAACTAGCCATGAGAACCTTTTTCGAAAAACCAGATGAAATTCCTGATGAAGAAATGCTCATCCGTCCACTTTGGTCGACATGGGCTGAATACAAGGAAGATGTAAACCAAAGCATTGTTCTTGATTTTGCCAAGAAGGTGGTCAGCGAAGGATTCGGAAAATCTAGTCACATTGAAATCGATGATAATTGGGAACCGTGCTACGGACAAGAAACATTCAGCCCTGAAAAGTTCCCTGATCCAAAGGGGATGATTGACGAAATCAAAGCTATGAATATGAGAGTTACGGCTTGGGTTCATCCATTTATCAATTATGGTAAGGGGTGATGTGGGACTATAAAATATACTTGTGTATGTGTAACAAGTTTATAATTTTACTGAACTTGTTTGTACAGAATGCGAACTGTTTAACGAGGGCATGAGAAACGGGTACTTTGTCCAAAATACAAAGCCGCGTGTAGGGATTTCATGGTGGTGGCAAGGACAAAACTCTGGAGTGATTGACATGACCAATCCCGAAGCAGTGGCTTGGTGGAGTGCAAGACTACGAAAACTTCAAGAAGATACTGGACTGGACTCATACAAGTTTGATGCTGGTGAAACTAACTGGCTGCCTGCTGCTGCTAATTTGAATAATGACACTGATCATGACCTTTGGCCTCAGTTGTTCACCACCAAGTATGTGGAAGCATGTTCCACTTTCGGTGGACTCATTGAAACACGTGTAGCCCATTTGAATCAGGTATGCAGCAATATTTAAAAACTACTTATGTCAAAAAACTAAATAATTGAATTATCAAAAGTGTGTACACTTTTCAATAAATTATGTTTGATTTTTTAGAAACAACCCATTTTCATCAGAATGCTGGACAAGGATTCTCGCTGGGGATACGATAACGGACTTCGGTCTATGATTCCTACATTACTTCACTTTGGAATTGTTGGGTATCCTTATGTACTTCCAGACATGATTGGAGGTAATGCTTATGGTGATGAGATGCCAAGCAAGGAAATGTTTGTGAGATGGATGCAAGTTAACATTTTCATGCCCGCTGTTCAGTTCTCCCTTGTTCCATGGAATTATGATGCCGAAGTAAGTCAGTTTAAAACCACTTCATTTGGCTTATGCTTTATTGATAATAAGAGGGTTTAATAATTTTTCTTAATTTTTAGACTGTACAAATCTGTTTGGAAGTACTTGCTATACGAGAAAGATATCGTGATGACATCATTGCCGCTGCAAGACAAGCTACTGTTGATGGTAGCCCAATCAACAGGCCAATT
Organism: Entomobrya cf. arborea Gr-Col-00668; assembly: GCA_034699025.1. NCBI lineage: Eukaryota > Metazoa > Arthropoda > Collembola > Entomobryomorpha > Entomobryidae > Entomobrya > Entomobrya cf. arborea Gr-Col-00668. Next base: position 9,876 of record JAQIWN010000500.1, on the reverse strand, counting down.
TGGTGGGTGGATCCCGAGGATTCTGAAACACACACGATTGATGATGGTATGTACAATTAAAAATGTTAAGCGAAAATTGGCAGATTTTTTTTTGCGCATAATTAGCTCATGACTGATTAACTAAAATGTTCGTTTTTTGCATTGTTCAGCATACATGCTTGGAGATAATATTCTTGTTGCTCCTGTGGTCATCGAAGGAGCAACTTCTCGAGATATTTATCTTCCAGAAGGAACATGGACTGACCAAGACGGCAATACGCATCAAGGAAAAGCATGGCTGAGAAATTACCCAGCACCACTTAACGTTGTACCTTATTTCACCAAACAAAATTAAGCTTAATCAAATGATATTGATAGATTGTATTGAAAAAATGTGGAAGCTTTTACCAAGTTTCATTCATGTATGTATGTATTTATTTATTCCATTAGTACAAATAAATTACTAGATAGTTTGTAAATGTAAAAATAAACCTGATCAAAAATAATCACATTTAATGTTAACCCATGCAATCAGTTTTATTTTTCACTACAAAATATGCAATCCTTTTTTCCAAATCAGCATAGTTGAATTTCATAATCGAAAGTACCATTATGAGCCGAGCGGAATATGTAAATAATTAAGATTTCACAATCGATATCATCACTTTTAGTTATCTAACTCCTGTTTATCATTCATTACCGAACTCTTCAATTCTTCTTGCACACTTGACGAAAATTTGTAGCTTGATGAACGTTTACAGTTAATAAAAACTCATAAACAACTAGACAATGAAATGTAAATGATTGATTTTTCAAGGTTGACTATATAACGTATTAAAGAGGATTTTACAGATTACATTATGAGTTCTTCAGTATTTTAATTTATCTAACAATAGTTTAAGTGCTGAGTCAATGAGGTAAATACGTGATCACCACACGCCACACACCTGTATTGGCAATTGGCATTACAAATTGGTACGGCATAATACATGATACACACGGAGCACGCATGTTGCATGTAGCTTTAATTTTGAGCTAGTAACAAATTCTGTGGAAAGTATTAGCTTTGTTGAGATAAGCTCAGTATTAAAAGTGATCAAATGAAAAGGTTTCATAGATCCACTTAAAAAAGTAAAAGATAATTCAATTTTTGAGTGTAGCATTTTCATTTGCAAACCATGAAAAAAAAACATGGAAAAAATATTATTATTTTCATGTCATTGTGGCACAGATCTGTCAAAACGATCACGAGTGATGAGAACTATTTGACTTGGAAGGGCTACTGACAGGTAGATAAGTAAATTAAATATAAATGTGCTGGTCATGGTTGTAAAATGCCGTTTTTTTTTGCAATAATTATGTTTTTCAACGGACTCACACAAGTAAATGACAAATATACATAGATATCATACACAAGATTAATTTGTCAATCATGGAACTTTCCAGTGACAAATGATAATATGTAATAGTAATGACATAACGCTTATAAACTTGAACGATGTTAGTAAAACGAAATGATTGTAATTTATACTGTATACTTAAAATCCAATTACCGGTGCATAAAATGACAGGACCGACAGGAAGTTTTCGGTAGTACTCATATTTTTCTCTCTCTAGTCACTGAATTTATGTTAATTTACTAAAGGCCGACTTTGAAGAGATTTAAATAACTGAAACATGAAATCTGCAGGTTAACTATTTTAGAATTGTTTTATTTTAATCCATCACAGTATATATTTAAATGCTAACAATGAATTTTTTCCCCGTTACTTTTCAGCAATTATTGCTGTGCTTTTGGGGATATGCCTTTCCCTACAAAGCGCGAATGGTAGATCAGCGGAATCTAGCACTGGAGTTTTCAGTCTTTTGCCCCAAAACAATGAAGACAATGCCCTTGATCTTGTAGTCAGAGATAGTCTAAATGGTATAAAATATAATGTTAGTGTATTGTAATTACTAAATTGCTCTATAATAGCTGTACAGTTACGTTTATGTGTCTACATTAATTGCAAATTTTAGTTGTCCGTGCCGTTGGCAAACTCGGTCTCTCCCTCCCTGGCGCCGTTGGCCAGTGGTCTTACTGTAATGCTGAACAATCTTGTGTTGAATGGGGAGACTTTGCCCGCGTGGAGCTCAAGGAAGGCTCTGCCCCAGGATGCGGTCGTGTAGAATGGTCTACTTCTTTTGCCAGCGAAATTGAAGACTGTTACGAAATGCAGGATGGTGTTCACTGGTACGGTGGTGGAGAGACCCACACTCAAAAATGGCCCATTGAAACTAACAGTCGCGAACTTATCCCATATGTTACTGCCGATTTTCTCCAAAGTGCTGAGTATTATTATGGAGGCGTCGTAGAAAACTATTGGCTTCTTTCCAACGGGGCAGCAATTGTCGTTGAACCGACAACTCCTCTTTTCCTTTCTGTGAACGACACCAGACGACCCAACAAAGTATGCTTTGTCGCCAAGAACAAAGTCCCTTTCGAAATTAGGGAGGTTCTCAAAATGAACTATGAATGGTGCCTTGGACAAAATCTCAAGGAAGTACATCAACTGGCCATGAGAACCTTTTTCGAAAAACCAGATGAAATTCCTGATGAAGAAATGCTTATCCGTCCTCTTTGGTCCACTTGGGCTGAATACAAGACTGAAGTAAATCAAAGCATTGTTCTTGATTATGCAAAGAGGGTTGTAAGCGAAGGATTTGGCAACACAAGTCATATTGAAATTGATGATTTCTGGGAACCGTGCTACGGAGAAGCAACCTTCAATCCTGCCAAGTTCCCTGATCCAAAGGCCATGATTGATGAGATCCATTCAATGAATATGAGGGCGACGGCTTGGATTACTCCATTTATCAATTATGGTAAGGGGTGATGTAGGACTCATACAATATAACAACTTTAATGAACAAGTCTAACAAGCATATTTTATTGAACTTGTTTGCAGACTGTGAACTATTCAATGAGGCCATGAGATTAGGACACCTTGTGCAAAACACAAAGCCCCGCGTAGGAATTACATGGTGGTGGGAAGGAAAGGACTCTGGAGTAGTTGACATGACCAACCCTGAAGCAGTGGCTTGGTGGAGTGCAAGACTGCGAAAAACTCAAGAAGAAACTGGACTGGATTCATGGAAGTTTGATGCTGGTGAAAGTAGCTGGCTGCCTGCTGCTGCTAATTTAAATAATGACACCGATCATGACCTTTGGCCTCAGTTGTACACCACAAAATATGTGGAAGCTTGTGCCGAATTCGGTGGACTCATTGAAACACGTGTAGCCCATTTGAACCAGGTATGTAGCAATTGTATACAATGTCTAAAAATTCTTATTATTAAAAAATCTTATTATTAAAAGCGTGCTTACTTTATATAAGATGTGTTACATATTATTACGTTTGGTTTTTTAGAAACAACCCATTTTCATCAGAATGCTGGACAAGGATTCTCGCTGGGGTTACGACAACGGGCTTCGGTCTATGATTCCTACATTACTTCACTTTGGCATTGTTGGGTATCCTTTTGTACTTCCAGACATGATTGGAGGTAACGCTTATGGTGACGAGATGCCAAGCAAGGAAATGTTTGTGAGATGGATGCAAGTCAACATTTTCATGCCCGCTGTTCAGTTCTCCATTGTTCCATGGAATTATGATACTGAAGTAAGTCAATTCATATTTTACTTAGTGCTGCTTATGATTTAATAGATAATAAATTAAATTATATTCATTTTTAGACTGTACAAATCTGTTTGGAAGTACTTGCTATACGGGAAAGATATCGTGATGAAATCATTGCCGCTGCAAGACAAGCTACTGTCGATGGTACCCCAATTAACAGGCCAATTTGGTGGGTGGATCCAGAGGACTCTGAAACATACTTGATTGATGACGGTATGTACAACCAAAAATTTTAAGCGAATATCGTTTGATCAACTCAAGATGACTCATAAGTTAATGTCAATTTCTATTATGTTTTTTAGCATACATGCTTGGAGATAATATTCTCGTTGCTCCTGTGGTCATCGAAGGAGCAACTTCTCGAGATATTTATCTTCCAGAAGGTACTTGGACTGACCAAGATGGTAATACACATCAGGGAAAAGCATGGCTGAGAAATTACCCAGCACCACTTAACGTTGTACCTTATTTCACCAAACAAAATTAAGTTTAATCAAATGATATTGATAGATTGTATTGAAAAATGTGGAAGCTTTTACCAAGCTTCATTCATGTATGTACTAGTATGTATTTGTTCCAATAGTACAAAAAAATCATGTTTTAGTTTGTAAATGTAAAAATGGACCTTTATGAAATAAAAAACACATTTAATGCTAACCAATCCAAATAATTAATTTTTGACAATGAATGTCGAAATGCCTTTTTTATTCAGTTTAACTTCTATCTTAAATCGGCACAATAATCATAAAATCATCTACAAGTACCATTATTAGCAAAACGGGACATGTAAATAATTATGGTTTCATTTTCCGTATCATCATTCTTTCACTGTTTAATGTATTTAAGCCCTGTGAATAAATACCGAAATTTTCTTAACCTTACACACTACACACTTGATGAAATATTGTAGCATGTTACATATTTGCAGCTAATAAAAATTCATAAACAACCAGGCAATGGAGTGGAAATGATTGATTGTTCAAGGTTATCTAAGTGAAAGCATTTTCACGAGGAGATAACAGCAAACAAATCACGAGATTTTGGGATTTGCACAATCATGCAAACATGGAATGGCACACTTGACATAAATTTGACAGACGTGACACTATAATTAATTAAAATTCAAAAAAAAATCATCAAAATGTTAAATCAATACAGTTAATGCCAATCATTTTGACAATTTGATAAGGCAAAGTATATTCATACAGATGTGTCAAATTAGTTTAACTCAACAATATGTTGTATATGTACTTGAGTATATTCTAGAAAAACGATAAATTCAAAGTTACCATCGAGGAATTCGTTTAGTTTTCTCTCTGCTGTTAAATTTGACAGACGCCTAAGATGAAGTTTCTTGTAGTTTCCCTGTTAAATTTGGGATTTATCCTTTGTTGGGCCGTTGCAAAGCCCAACGCTGGAGTTATCAACGTTCTCCCAAGACATTCTTTGAAAACCGAAGAAAATGCTCTGGAAATAGAAATCACCCCCACAAATGGGCCATGTAAATATTGATTCCTTTCTGAATGTTGCTTCAACATAAAAAATATTATTGAATAATTACTATTTACTAATCACTAATCAGGGACACATGGAGTTCTTGGGATATCACTACCTTCCGCTGTTGGTTACTGGGAACATTGTGATACCGAAGGCCCTGAAGATTACCTTTGTGCACGATGGGGCGACTTTGCCACAGTTCACATGAAAGCTGGAAGAGACCCGTCTCGTTGCACTAGAATCGAGTGGACATCAACCGTTGCTCGAGAAATTGAAGACTGCTACGATTTAGATCCTCAAGTTCATTGGTATGGAGGTGGAGAAATGTACACCCAAATCTGGCCTATTGAAACCCGACCCAGACAGGAAGGTCCCTACATTACTCAGGATGCCATGGCTAATTTCGAAGGAGAATTCGGTGGCGTTGTTGAAAATTACTGGCTGTTGTCAAGTGGAGCTGCTCTCATTATTGATCCAGATACTCCACTGCATTTTAGTTTGAACACAACTCATCGAAACAAGGTTTGCTTTGTTGCTAGGGACCACACTCCGTATACCAAAAGATCCCCGCTTACCATGAACTATGAATGGTGCACCGGTACTGATATTAAAGATACCCACCTATTTGCAATGCCCACATTTTTTGGAAAGCCAACTAGCATCCCAGATGAAGAAATGTTGATTAGACCCTTGTGGTCCACCTGGGCCGAATACAAGACTGAAGTAAATCAAAGCATTGTTCTTGACTATGCCAGGGAAGTAGTTAACCACGGATTTGGAAATTCCAGCCACATTGAAATCGATGACCACTGGGAGCCTTGTCATGGTGAAGAAGTGTTTGATTCAGCCAAGTTCCCTGATCCAAAGGGGATGATTAATGAAATTAAGGATATGAATATGAGGGTTACTACGTGGGTTCATCCTTTTGTTAATTATGGTAAGGGCTTCATGCTGCATGTTATGGTAACAGAGATAAATGATTTGTTTTAGACCAAGTTAAATATTGATTGGGATCTTACAGAGTGCCCCATATTTCAAGAGGGCTTCCAGAAAGGTTACTTTGTCCAAACGCCAAGAGGTAAAACTGGAATCACTTGGTGGTGGCGAGGCGATACCTCTGCAATTATTGACGTTACCAATCCCGAAGCTCGTCAATGGTGGGTTGACCGCCTACGCAAGTTACAAGATGATACTGGTGTGGACGCTTACAAATTCGATGCTGGAGAAACAAACTGGCTTCCATCATCTCCAGCCCTTCATGATGATAACACCTCAATGTGGCCTCAACTTTACTCCACAAAATTTACGGAAACTTGCGCTTCATTCGGTGGATTGATTGAAACAAGGACTGCTCATTTAAATCAAAAGTCTACATTTTTCCTCAGAACGTTGGATAAAGATTCCCGTTGGGGTTATAACAATGGTCTCAAGTCAATGATTCCTACCATTCTTCAATTTAGCATTGTAGGATATCCATTTGTTCTACCGGATATGATTGGAGGAAATGCTTATGCGGATGGCTTGCCAAGTAAGGAGCTGTTTTTAAGGTGGATGCAACTTAACATTTTTATGCCTGCAGTACAATTTTCTATTGTTCCATGGAAGTATGACGATGAGGTATGTAAATTGTAATTTTGAATTACTTTTTTTTATTGCTGAGTGACACGCACTTTATAGATGTTTGATTTTTTTTGATAGACTGTCCAAATATGTTTGGATGTTCTCGCCCAGCGTGAAAAATACCGAGAGGATATTCTAACTGCTGCTAGACAAACCGTTATAGATGGTAGTCCAATAAATAGACCAATCTGGTGGGCTGCTCCAAATGACCCCATTACGTTTACTATTGACGATGGTAATTTATTTTAAATAATAATTCATAACGCTTTTCATAGTAGATTCGTTGAGGTACTAAAGGTCTGGATGAGCGCGCAAGTTTAGAAAATGAAGTTACTTTGTTTAAATTTTGTAGCTTATATGCTTGGCGATTCAATTCTGGTTGCTCCTGTTGTTGAAGAGGGTGCCGTCACCCGCGATATTTACTTACCAGAAGGTACCTGGACATCCGGAGTGGACTCCAGTGTGTTCACTGGACCTCAATGGTTAAGGGATTACCCTGCCCCCTTGAGCGTTGTACCATTTTTTATCAAGTCTAATTAAGTGATAATTTTAATGAAATAGTGAAAGTAGCAATGATAAAAAGTATATGGAGCGATGATTTTTTTCTTCTGATTTTAATAAACATTTTATTTATTTCACAAACAAACAATACATACATTTCTCAAATCCATCCAAGACTTTTGGCATAAGTCAAGTCTCTTTCCACAAAATCTAATGACTTTTCTAGCCTCTTGTAAAAGTCGGGATCATATTTTAATAACTTTTTACTAGCAAAAAATGTTTCCCTGTCTTCCCCTTCCATCCAATGTTTAAATGCTGGGGCGGTATGATAATGTACCAAAATTTCCTCCTCATTCCTATACAGTTCTTTCAAAATAGGATGGTACCCTCCATGCTCACCATCAGCTTCCCCAGCTTTTAGCACTCTCTGAGCAAATTCAGAAAACTCCACAAGTTCAACTTGAAAACCAAATTTCTCTGCCACAAGTGGAAACTCCTGGTCAATATCTGGATGGTCATGGGTGATATTGTAAACGTCATACGGAGCACTTTCCATAAATGATAATTTCACAATCATTTCCGCGCAAATGTCCGTTGGTAACATCTGCAATGGAAACGGGTTGCTAGGCATTATTCCATTTTTCAAAATGAAAATGTATCTCAACATCATGTGATTTTGTTCCACTGGAAATTGGCCGGTTTTGGAGTCGCCACATAAATAAGGTAACCTAAACACTTTACAGGGAAGCTTTCTCTCACAAACAGCTTGTTTCATGAGCATGTCTTCCGCAAACTTGGAAATGGGATACGCAAAAGTTGTAACCCCATCATAATCCTCTGGTTCTGGCCAGCTTTCTGAAATACTGCCATCGTTCTTATCGGTAGTTGCCACGCTCACAAGGGATGCTGCGTGGAATACATACTTGAGCCTACCTTCGCAAGAAAACTCCAAAATATTTTTGGTGCCCCCAATATTCACTGCACGAACATCTTCAACATGCGGTAGACGTTCTCGATACTGCTCAATGTGATTCACGTAAGCAAAGCAGTTGAACACAGCATCCACTCTGGTGATGAGATCTTCCCAGGTCTGGTCATCCAGACCAAGATGTGGAGTCGCACAGTTGCCAGAAACAAACTCCACCTTTCCCGTAATGTCAACTGAGGATTGAAGTCCTCTGTTCTCCAATGTCTTTCTGAACCGTTCCTCATTAGAAAGCTCGTTTCTCGGTCGCATTAGACATATTACCCGTTTCACTTGCTCCTTCTTGAGAATTTCCCTGAGAACATATAAACCAAGTGTACCCGTACATCCTGTAAGTAGAATTGTTGCTATTTCTTCAACTGGAACTTGTTCTAGCAGGTCATCTTTCTTTTGAATGTGCTCTGGTAATACACAATCTTTTTTAAGTAGTTCACTGATTTGTTGACAAGACAAAGGTTCCAGGTCTTTCAAGTCCCCTCCTTCTATTTGTTTCACAAGAGCATCAGATATTAGATTAATTGTATTGCATTCTCGTAATACACTAGTATTCAATGTTACTCGATCGCCAAGTAAAGCTTGCAACGCATTCTTGATTTCGACAAACATCAAAGAGTCCACCCCCATTTCTTGGAGGTCCACATCATCCCTCAACTTTTCTCCCTCCTCCAGTCTCAGCACACTAGTTAATATTTTTCTCGCATATTCTTTAACAATGACAACTTTCTCTTCAAATCCCGGTTTAGCATCATATTCCAGCCAAAACTGCTCTGATTTTATGATCAGTCCACTACTTCCGCTAGATATTTTCCACACACGTTCGTCCAGATAAACGGATAACTGAGGTACCAATTTACTCCATAGAACAAACGAGTCTACATTCACAGCGCAGGTCTGTGTACGATGCATTTTCAGTGCATGTTCTAAAGCAGTTAAGCCTTGTAAATTGGTCAGGGGTCGGATACCCGGGAAATCCTGTTCCGTTGCCACGCCACACTCCCCCCACTGGCCCCAGTTTATGGTAGTAGCTGGAAGACCAATTGAGTGCCTATAATGGGTAAATGTATCTTCAAAATTACAAACAGCAGCATGATTGCTTTGACCAGGTGTTCCAAAAAGGCTGCTCAGAGATGAAAATAGAACGAAAAACTCCAAAATCTGGTTTTTGGTGTATTCATGAAGGTTCATGGTGCCCTGTACTTTGGCATTGAACACAGCACTCATCTTCTCCCAAGTTTGGTTTGTTACCAAGGCATCAGAGAGTGTACCAGCACAATGCATTATTCCCCGCAAAATGGGAAATTTCATGGCAGGCATTTTCTGCTCAAAAAGTTCCTTGCATTTTCCTTTGTCGCCAATGTCCATTTGGACAACTTCAATGTGTATACCCTTTGCAATAAACTTGTTTATCTCTTGTTGAACTTTTTCACTTGGTGGATTTCTCCCAATGAGAATAAGATGTTTCGCACCTTTTTCAATCATCCAACCACAAACTAAAAATCCGATTCCTCCCAAGCCTCCAGTAATCATGTAGCAACTGCTGTCATTAAACATTGGAATTTTTAATTTCCTCTGGCCATCCTCCGTAACATATTCGGGCATGAGACAAACCACTTT